>JAFMOD010000306.1:1053437-1066024 GCA_019802435.1 Corydoras maculifer | reverse complement strand
CTTCCCTCTTTCTTATTCCTGTTTTATTTCTTTCCCTTTGTTCATCCCACTCTTCTTTTTTTTTTTATTGTCCTTCACTCTGTCCTTCCTCTTCTCATCCTACTGTTGTTTACTTTCTTTTCTCTCATCGTTTTTTGCCCCGGATTTTCTGTCTTTTCTTTTTCTTTCTTTCTTAAAGTTTATTACCCCCCCCCCCCCCCCCATATTAACCTCATCTGTTTGTCTGTGTGTCTGTTAAAAAGTTTGCAAATGCTATCTCACCCACTTCCCGTTATCCGATCAGGCTGAAACTTTTGCCCAATTGTTCATCGTCGATGACAACACATGAATCAATATAATTTTTAAATTAGCAATGAACTAATTAGTGGTAATTAATTAATTTTGGCATGGTGGCTTAGTGGTTAGCACGTTCGCCTCTCAGCACTAGGGATTCTTGGTTCGATCCCCATCTGGGTGGAGTTTCCATGTTCTCCCCGTGTCTGCGTGGGTTTCCTCCGGGTTCTCCGGTTTCCTCCCACAGTCCAAAAACATGGTTAATTGAATTCTCAAAATTGCCCCGTTTAGAGTGTGTCTGTGTGATTGAGTGTGTGCCCAGCGATGGATTGGCGCCCTGTCCTGGGTCTATCTGCTCAGCGCCCGAGATGTTCTCCCCTGGATGGGCATGAGGAACCCCACCGCGACCCTAATAGAGGATAAAGCGGGAGATAATGAATGAATAATTAACTTTGTTTTCTATGGATAAATTGCCCCTTTTCAACAAAATGTTATACTTTTCAAGCAGAATTAATTTAGAATAAAGTCATTTAACATGATATTAGCGGTGGTTTAAAAAAAAATTAAGCTTATTTCTTCCTCCTTCCATTCACTTCCTTTCTTTTGCACCTTTTTCTCATCCTCCTTTCTTCGTTCGCTTTCCTTCCCACTTTTTTTTTTTTTTTTTTCACTTTTTCTTTTCTGTCTTTTCTGTTTTCCATCGTTTCTTCCTTTTCCTCGTCCTCTTTGCTTTCCCGCCTTCTTCTTGTTTCTGTTCTTCCCACTTACTTTCTTCTGTTTCCTTTTTTTTCCCCACCTGAATTCTTTTCTCCGGTTTTCTTTACCTTTTCGTCACCGTACTTGTTTGTTTTTTTCTCTATCGTATTTCCTTCATTTTCTTTTCCCGCCGTCCCCACTACACCGTCTTTTCTCTCATTTTCCCTCCCTATTTGTCGTTTTCTCCCTTTTGTTCCAGGTTTTTTTTTTAATCCTTTTTTTAAAATTCTTTTCCCCTTCTTCCATTTTATTTCCGTTTTTGTTATCTTTCTTTTTTGTCCTTTTATTCTTTTTCCACCTTCCAGTTCCTTTCCTACATTTGTTTGATTTCCAATTTCTCTTTGTTTTTATTCCTGTTGCCTTGCTTCCTTTCTTTCCCTTCGTCCCTTTCTTTTCTTTTCTCATTAAATAATCACACAGGTCTCAGGACTGGGACCACTGGCCCAATGCTTCACATTTGGAGTTTTTCTTTCAGTAGAATTCCAAATGTTACATTTGCGTCACTGTCTGCTGAGACTTCTGAGCCTCCCAACCTGGTGGCGCCGACATCCCCATTTCCCTCCGCAAAGAATTATGACCTCACGCACTGAAAGTGAAGGCAGTGGCAAGTAAACCTTGTTTTCTGCTCCAAATAAAAAGCAATGCATACAAACAGCTCGCTTCTGCAGTGGTGTCATACAAGGACTAAAGTAGGTGTTTGTAATAAACTGGCAACTGCGTGTAGAACCGTCATCCTTTAGTTTTATTGAAGAGAGACATATTTTTGCTTTCTAAAGAGAAGAAAAAGTGGTCCGCCGGGAAATCGGACAGTGGGGGTGAAAAATATGCTTGTCATCTTTAAAGAAATAAAGGAATTAAATTGCTTAAATACAGTATATATATGTCAGGCGGAAATTGCTTGGGTTGGTATTAAAGGTAAGTCTCCAGGGCAAGCTGTAGTCATTGTGCCCCATTTTTAACAAGCGCCGCAGTGAAGTTTCTCTCCGCAGGGGTGAGCGAGTGGGATTGCACTACAGTTGCAGCCTTTGAGACGCACAAACAGCTCGGCTTTTTATTTTAGCTTTCTGCTCGAAGATCATCCATTTTTGAACAGAGTGCCTCTGTTCCTCTGAACAGGCCTTCATAAAGATTTTTGAACCGGCAAAGCGACAGATGTCTCCCCCTCTATCTCGCGCGAGCACGCTCCCTTGCACATTCGACACACTCCTTTTTTGCCACGTCGACACACTACTTATGCTAATTTTGCCGACGAGCACCGAAATCTGTCAGTCAATCTGGCAAGCCGAGAATAATGCGCTCTATCTGGCTGATGTGGCTGATCAGACGGCGGCAGCCGTAATGAAAACGTATTCATGCGGCGGATTGACAGCCTCCCTTCAGCGAGCTGCTGTTGTTTCAAACCGTTAGGTCTCCGCCGATTCAATTGCCGATTGGTTTACATACCGTCCTTGTTTTGCCTTAGTATGTCGAGCGGCGATTCGCGGGCTTTGTTGTACTCACAGTTCTGCCCGAGATGATGGACATGCAGGGAGGAGCCGCACTTCCTTGACCAGAAATTATGTCCAACCAGAAATTGTTTTGGACAGCGTCAAGCGAGCAGCTCTTGTGGTGCTAGTGGAGAGTGCTGGTGGTGCTCCCATGACCAGCCATGGGTCCGTCCTTGTTTTGCAATAGAACGTCAAGCGGCGATTCGTGGGCTTTGTTGTACTCACAGTCCTTCCCGAGATGATGGATGTGCAGGGAGGAGCCATGGGGTTCTCCATGTTCTCCTGTGAATGGAGAACCCAAAGTATGGTGTAGACTTTGTATCTGCATTCTCTGTACGAACCTCATGGAGCAGCATATTCAGTCCAGGTTGCTGCACCGCTCAAATAGCAATCTCCCAAAGTCAGAGTGGCACCTGGTTCTTAAAGGGAACGGTAAGTGACACGCTGATTGGTTTATTACACGTTTAACCCAAAACAAAAAGAATTAAAAGTGCTGTTTGCGCATTTCGCATTGCCGTCATTTTCCCGCTTAAAAAAACATAACATTAGGCTCGTTAGTAAAGTACGACATACTGCTTATCGTAAAAAGTCTTTTTATATATATATATATATATATATATATATATATATATATATATTAAAATATATATACAAATTGTACAACTCTACACACTTTAATTGTACGTAGGTGTGGGCAACTATTGTGTATCCTTGCGAAAGTTTCCTGTTCGACTTCCATCATGACCCGCTCTGGGTTTAATTGCTCGTCCGCTGTAGGTGGAACCGGGTTCATTCTTCTCATGTGGACTGTGTGATGTAAGCGTTACACCATGGTCCAGACGGCGGTTCTGGAGATATCGGGTGCTCGCGATGCCAACTTTCACATGTCGGATTTGAGCGCAAAATGCTTTATGATAAACAGCCTGCGGCATGAAGACATAAAGAAAACAGAGCGGCGATGTGAGAGAACACTCCACTTCGCCTCAGCGGGAATATTAATGCATTTCCGTTAGTACACACTCAGCAGCCGGAATGCAGCGTTGCCCTCGGGGATTTGAATAATCCCTGTACAATTAGACTTTATTCTTGTTAATAATGATGCTTACAATGCATTATTACCACAAAGAGCTACAACTGCATGCGGCTTATTAACACAGGGTTCGAAGAAAGAGTTAACAAAGAGATCCAGGAATTGTTACTCATACTGCCATCCATTATCTTGCGCTGGTGGGTTCTCCCAAACCCCGGCGGTGTCAATAGCATTGAGAGACCCATCCATCCATCCATTATCTTCCGCTTTATTCTCTACTAGGGTCACGGTGGGGTTCCCCATGCCCATCCAGGGCACTGGGCAGATAGACCCAGGACAGGGCGCCAATCTATCGCTGGGCACACACTCACTCACACACACTATATGGGGCTCAATGCGATCCCTGAGGTTCTCCATGTTCCTAAGAATGGAGAACCCAAGGTATGGTGTAGACTTTGTATCTGCATTAGACCGTCATCTGACTGTCGACGTCTGGGGAGGATGTTTTTTGTCAGTGGTACACCTTGGTTTTCCGTCGCCATGGTAACAATACACCAGAAATGCACCTGAACACCCCTCGTTTCCAGATGGCCACGCCCATCAGGGGAGATATATTCACAAGCAGCGTTGCTATTTAAACGACGCAGACGGACAGTGTTGGTGGGGTGTAAGTGCACTGTTGATGCTGCCCAGCCACTCAAGGAGGACGAAGATGTGGGAGGATGTCCAACAGGAAGTTTTGTCTTGCCACTGCCGCTACGGCTTGCTCTTTGAGTGTTAACACTGTAAGAACTGCTTTGTGACAATGTACTATTGCAAAAAGTGTTCTATAAATAAATTACTTGAACTTACAATAAGCATTGTTTTGTAAGATGAGAACCCTCAGTGTTTAAACCTCACTACTGCCACCATGTTTCCTCAATGGTATTACAATAGTTTGCCTCACATAGTATTCAAATTTTGAATGTCTTTAATTATTCAAAATCTAAATAAAGTTCACAGCCTCCCGATTTCCTTTGATTTCCTTCATGCATGAGCAGCTCTGAGTGGAGAACCGTCTGAAAAATGCGAAGTGAACTCCGCTCCTTTGGAGATGATTATGTGGTTGAAAGGCAGATGGCTGGGGATATTTTAATATTAATTACCGTAGGTTGCGTAGTGGAGGCGCAGTGCAGTTCAGTGCAGTGCAGTGGTGTTCGGGGTTAAAGGCATGACAAGTTAGTGCAAGATCAGACTCTCTAAATGACAAGAGACAAGAAGAGTTCGACAAAAGCCAGTTAAAAGTGACATCGGAACAAAGCGCCGTGGCAGCTTTCTTGGCCAATGAAGGGAGCTGCTTGAAGGAACAAATAGGCCAATCATATAGGACACTCGCTCCCACTCGCACGCTCGCTCGCTCCTCCCCGGCGACTGGAACACCAAAGCGTTGCTTTCATCAAAAACATGGCACAAAAAAATAAATCACCCAAATGCCCAACACATGGGTGTGTACAATGTTCAGCTTATACACTGATGGAAAGGACGACTTCTGGAGTTATGAGTGTTATCATTTAGTGCGAAATTAAAAATCATATTTAACGATCTTAAGTTAAAAGGTGGGCGGCACGGTGGCTTAGCACGTTCGCCTCTCAGCGCTAGGGATTCCCGGTTCGAATCCCCATCTGGGTGGAGTTTCCATGTTCTCCCCGTGTCTGCGTGGGTTTCCTCTGGGTTCTCCGGTTTCCTCCCACAGTCCAAAAACATGGAACAAGTTAATTGAATTCTTAAAATTGCCCCTATAGAGTGTGTCTGTGTGAGTGAGTGTGTGCCCAGCGATGGATTGGCGCCCTGTCCTGGGTCTATCTGCCCAGCGCCCCAGATGTTCTCCCCTGGATGGGCATGGGGAACCCCCCCGCGACCCTAATAGAGGAAAAGCGGAAGATAATGAATGAATGAAGTTAAAAGGTTAGCATGTGTCACGCTCAAATTGTGAAAGTGAGGTTCAGGGAGCATGAAGCGTCATCTTTCTTAACTACTTTGTAAGGCTTCACCCGAGCTTAGACTTGTTCATTTATGTAATCGGTTGCACTGCGCCGTTTAAATAGCAATCCGCCAAAGTCAGAACACCACTACTCCTCGGCAACTGCAACACCAAAGCATTCATTTGATTATCAAAAGCACGGCATAAAAAAAAATCATGAACATTCCCAACTGTGACTGACTGAAAGGACGCCATCTGGAGTTATGAGTGTTATGATTTAGTGCGACGTTATTACCAACCATATTTAACGATCTTAAGTTAAAAGGTTAGCATGTGTCATGCTTAAATTGTGAAAGTGAGGTTCATGGAGCATGAATCGTCTTCTTTCTTAACTACTTTGTGAGGCTTCACCCGAGCTTAGACTTGTTCATATATGTCATCAGTCACATTGCGCCGTTTAAATAGCAATCCACCAAATTCAGAACACCACTACTTTCCGGCGATTGAAACATGCTTTCATCATGACAAAAAAAAAAAAAATCACCCACATGCCCATCAAATGGGTGTGCACAGGTGTTTAGCTTACACTTTGTGACTGACGGAATTCATTTAATCGGTTGCACTGCGCCGTTTAAATAGCAATCCACCAAAGTCAGACTGCCACTACTGCATTTAATGATCTTCTCTTAAAAGTTTATCATGTTTTACGCTCTAATATTAAAGAGAGGTTCAGGGAGCATATATCGTCATTTTTCTTAACCTTGGTACCCGAGCTTGTGATGACATTTCCTGCGATCGCTTACACACATTCGTTTATGTAATCAGTCGCACTGCGCCATTTAAATAGCAATCCGCCAAAGTCAGAACACCACTACTTCCCAGCGACACCAAAAGCATTATTTTCATCAAAGGCATGACATAAAAAAATGAATTACCCACATGCCCAACACATGGGTGTGTACAAGTGTTACACTGACTGGAAGATCACTATCTGATTTAGTGTGACGTTATTAAAAACTTCAACGATCTTCTGTTATAAGGTTAGCATGTGTCACGCTCAAATTGTGAAAGAGAGGTTCAGGGAGCATGAATCGTCATTTTTCTTAACTACTTGTTAAACCACTTGGTACCCGAGCTTGTGACAACGTTTCCTGCCATCGCTTAAACATTGATTTATGGTCAAAACATTAATAAATATTAATCAGTCGCACTGCGCCATTTAAATAGCAATCCACCAAAGTCAGACCACAACAAGCTTTTAAAAGCATGGCCAGTGACATGCTGATTGATGTATTCCACGTGACGCCCAAATCACACCCATGAATCACGTCGTCACGACAGCAAAGACACACTGACACATCCTCAATCTTACATTTCGGGACCCTGCAGAGGTTTATATACTCTACAAGTATATAAAACTCTAAGGTGGCTTTGTTTTAGCGCTTTTTGCCCATCATGGGGCGAACATTTTGGGCGCTGGGCAGATACACCCAGGACAGGGCGCCACTCTATCGCTGGGCATACACTCACTCACTCACTCACACAGACACACTCTATATGGGGAAATTTAGAGAATTCAATTGACCTTGATCCATGTTTTTGGACTGTGGAAGGAAACCAGAGAACCTGGAGGACACCCACGTGGACACGGGGAGAACATGGAAACTCCACCCAGAATGGGATACGAACCGGGAATCCGTAGCGCTGAGAGGAGAACATGCTAACCACTAAGCCACCCGCAAATTAAACAGTGTTTCTTAAATATTTCGATCATTGAATATACGCAATTGGACTTCTAGTGGGATCTAAACTCCTTTAGGACCTGACCCCTCGTTGTCATGGCGACGGCGGCGGTGTCAGAAGGTGATGCCTGATCACGGCGCCAAACGAGATGGAGGAATGTTCCATGGTAGGAACAACTATCGAGTGTGTTTCTTACCAAATGATTATTTTTTTCATTTATATATATATATATGTGTGTGTGTGTGTGTGAGAGCTCCCAGCCCACTCCTGCCATGCCAACACAATCAGGTTGGCAGGCCTCCAGCGCAGCACATCTGGCACTTGAAAGGCAGAGACTACAGAAGGTGATGTGTCTGGCTCAGGAACAATGCCAAGAGCCGAGATGCTCGCTGCCCTCTGCTTTCTTCTTCCTGGAGATGAGCTCGCAGGACGACCGCGGGGAGGCCAATGACGTGACGGCCAATACAAGAGGCGGCCTTCTGTCTCCCTTCCAAAGATGGAGCCCAGGCCTCCGACATGCAATTTACATAGATGAGGACATCACGGGCGGCACGGTGGCTTAGTGGTTAGCATGTTCTCCTCTCAGCGCTAGGGATTCGAATCCCAATCTGGGTGGAGTTTCCATGTTCTCTCCCTGTCCTCGTGGGTTTCCTCCGGGTTCTCCGCTTTCCTCCCCTAGTCCAAAAAACATGGATCAAGGTCAATTGAATACTCCATATTGCATTTAAGGTCAAGTGGCTGCTCTAAATTGCCTTTATATAGTGTGTTCCCATTCTCCCCTGAACCTAGAAGAGGTGGGTGGAGTTTCCATGTTCTCCCCATGTTTTCTTACAGTCAAAACACATGTATCAAGGTCAATTGAATTCTCCAAATTGCCCCACATAGAGTGTGTATGTGTGTGTGAGTGTGTGCCCATTGGTCTTTTTAGCAACTGCTCTTTGAAACCAGAAAACCATGGAAGCATGGTGGCTTAGTGGTTGGCATGTTCTCCTCTCAGCACTGGGGGGTTCCCGGTTCCAATCCCAATCTGGGTGGAGTCTCCATGTTCTCCCCGTGTCCACGTGGGTTTCCTCCGGGTTCTCCGGTTTCCTCCCACAGTCCAAAAACGTGGATCAAGTCAATTGAGTTCTCCAAATTGCCCCATATAGAGTGTGTCTGTGTGAATGAGTGTGTGCCCAGTGATAGATTGGCGTCCTGTCCTGGGTGTATCTGCCCAGCGTCAGAAACGTTCTCCCCTGGACGTCCTCCCGCGACCCTAGTAGAGGATAAAGCGGAAGATAATGGATGGATGGATGGTTGGAGGACATCACGGGTTTGGGCGAGGGGGGGGGGGGGGACAAGGATCCAGAAACATGGCCCTTCGGTGAATTTCCCACTTGGCGGGTTCCTCCACATCCTCCCGACGTGCTCAGAAACTTAGCGGGCAGATCTGCAGGGACTCCTCCTGCGATTATTCCCCCGGCTCGCTCGGCGAATCGTCATGGGGGCTTTTGCGTGCGTATAGATTCGGGGGCCAGATGGCTTCTGTTTTGCGAGCGCTCGCTGAGGGACTGCGCCGCGGAACCCATTTTGATTAGACGGTGCTTTGGAGTCGGGAAGACTCTGGCAGACTCTGCTTAGCCTCCAGATCATAAACTTCTCAATCGCCTCACTAAAGAACATTGGTTTGGCTTGGCGGCTCCCTCTCGGAGCAACAAACTAAGTCCGGGTTTATTTGCCGTTGCTCTCCCTCCATCTTCATCTCCATTTTCAACTGTAGCTCTCGCGGAAGGCGGTCGCATCTTCCTCCCTCTCCGTCCGTCCGTCAGTCTGTCCCTCATCAAGACCCTGGCTTGGCTTCTCAGTCTTGTCTTATCTGGACTCTTTTAGCAACTGCTCTTTAAAACCAGAAAACCATGGAACCATGCTTTAGTGGTTGGCATGTTCTCCTCTCAGCACTAGGGATTCCAGGTTCGAATCCCAATCTGGGTGGAGTTTCCATGTTTCCCCGTGTCCGCGTGGGTTTCCTCCCGGTTCTCTGGTTTCCTCCCACAGTCCAAAAAACATGGATCAAGGTCAATTAAGTTCTCCAAATTGCCCCATATAGAGTGTGTGTGTGCTCAGTAATAGATTGCCCCCCTGTCCTGGGTGTATCTGCGCAGCGCCCGAAACTTTCTCCCCTGGATGGGCATGGGGAACCCCACACGACCCTATTAAGAGGATAAAGGGGAAGATAATGGATGGATGGGTCTCTCAATGCTATTGACACCACCGGGGTTTGGGGAACCCACCTGTGGATACACGTGGGATGCATGGGGGGCTCACACTCACATACACACACTATATAGGGGCAATTTAGAGCAGCCACTTCACCAAAAAAGCATGGTTTTGGACTGTGGGAGGAAACCTAAGAACCCGGAGAAAACCCATGCGGAAATGGGGAGAACATGGAAACTCCACCCAGATTGGGATTCGAACCGGGAATCCCTAGTGCTGAGAGGAGAACATACTAACCACTACACCACCTTGTCGAGCTTTCTTGTTGATGTCAAATAGAACAACCCTGTGAAAAACATAGGGGGGGGGGGCAAAAACAAAAAAACAATTACACATGGAAACGTAAATGAGGTATGGATGCGTCAACAGAACAAAGCTCGATGCTTCATTTCCGTCATTGTGTGTGTGTGTGTGCGTGTGTGTGTGTGTGTGTGTGTGTGTGAGTGCATGGGGCTGTTCGGTTCATTACCTCCAGAGCAGTATGTAAATTCATTAAATATTCAGCTCTGAGCAAATGAACATGGACTCCGATGCAGGAGCGAGAACCAGAAACCGGAGAGAGAGGCTACGGTGGGAGGCTGGACCTTTTTCGGGGGACCTGCTCAAACCGGCCGCCAGCACGGCCTGGATTCGGTTAAAGTATTCCACTGCCTATAGAGGGCGTCGCGGTGGCATATCCGCCCCTCCACGTTCTCCTCTCCTCAAGCAAGTGTTCTGCAGTTTCCTCCTACAGTCCAAAAACATTGATTAAAGATAATATATTGGCTGCTCTTAATTGCCCCTATACAGTGTGTGTCTGTGTGAGTGAGATCCATGTCCTCCACATGTCCTCCAGTATCCATGTCCTCCACATGTCCGTGTGGGTTTTCTCTGGGTTTTCCAGTTTCCTCACACAGTCCAAAAATATGCATTTAAGGTGAAGTGGCTGCTCTAATTTGCCCCTATACAGACACACACTGTATAGTGGCTGCTCTAAATTGCCCCTATACAGTGTGTGTCTGTGTGAGTGAGTGCCCAACGATGGATTGACACCCTGTCCTGGGTGTATATACCAAGTATCCATGTTCTCCACATGTTCTCCTCATGTCCATGTGGGTTTTCTCTGGGTTCTCCAGTTTCTTCACACAGTCCAAAAATATGCATTTAAGGTGAAGTGACTGCACTAAATTGCCTTTATATAGTCTGTGTATGTAAGCGTGTGCTCAGCACTGGATTGGCATCATGTTCTGGGTGTATTCTCCCCTGAACCTAGAAGAGGTGGGTGGAGTGTTCATGTTCTCCCCGTGTCGACGTGGGTTTCCTCCAGGTTCTCCAGTTTCCTCCCACAGTCCAAAAACATGGATCAAGTCAATTGAGTTCTCCAAATTGCCCCATATGGAGTGTGTCTGTGTGAGTGAGTGTGTATCCAGTGATAGATTGCCACCCTGTCCTGGGTGTATTTGCCCAGCGCGACCCTAATAGAGGATAAAGTGGAAGATAATGGATGTATGGAGTTTGTATTGAATGTGTATGCGATGCTGACCTCATCAGTCTGTAAAATGTCTTTTTCCGTAAAAAGTAAAACTCAAAATCTATCTATCCCACCCTATAGTTTTACTTCAGGTCTTTGCAATTTGGAATTGGGGCAAACTTTCACCCGCACACCACCTTTAAGGACAAGAAGTCATGGAGGCTGAGAACACTGCCAGAAAATCAATAGCACTTGCTGCTGCGTTCTTTTTATTCTTTTTTTTTATTGGCCTGCATGAGCGACTGAGGTGGAAGCTTTTCACCACCATTCTGAGACTCTGCGACTCCTGTTTGCAAACCAACCGCATGTGGGTGGCACGTGGCTTAGTGGTTGGCATGTTCTCCTCTGAGCACTAGGGATTCCCAGTTCAAATCCCGGTCAATTGTATTCTCCAAATTGCCCCATATAGAGTGTGTCTGTGTGAGTAAGTGTGTGCCCAGTGATAGACTGGCACCCTGTTCTGGGTGTATCTGCCCAGCGCCCGAAACGTTCTCCCCTGGATGGGCATGAGGACCCCCCCCCGCGACCATAATGTAGGATAGGGCGGAAGATAATGGAAAGATGGATGAACTCATCTGGGTGGCACGTGGCTTAGTGGTTGGCATGTTCTCCTCTCAGCTCTAGGGATTCCCAGTTCGAATCCCAATCTGGGTGGAGTTTCCATGTTCTCCCTGTGTCCGCGTGGGTTTCCTCCGGGTTCTCCGGTTTCCTCCCACAGTCTAAAAACAAGGATCAAGGTCAATTGAGTTCTCCAAATTACCCCATATAGAGTGTGAGGGTGTGAGTTCAGTGATAGATTGGCCTCCTGTCCTGGGTGTATCTCTCCCCCCGCGACTCGAGTAGAGGATTAAGCAGACGATAATGGATGGATGAACTCCGAATCACTCCTGTTGAACCTTAAAGGGTTAAATAGAAGTGTTGCTACTTGTATCAACTGAATAATACCTAAATTAAAGGTATTGTGGGTATAAATACCTGAATTAAAGAAAAATACTCGACATATTTTAACATCTGACCAGTTAATTCCCATCTAATTAGAGAACATCCGTCTGTTTGAACCTCGTTTGCTCCACAGAGGTCCAATCTGGTTGAAGGTCAGAGTGCCTCCTGACGTCCTTATGCTTTTGCAACATTTTATTATCTTCTGCTTAATCCTCCACTTGGGTCGCGGCGGGTTCCTTCCTATATATATACATACATACACATACAGCTGCCAACTCACCCTGAATCTAAGTTTTTGCAGAGAGGAGGACAGGGTGAAGGTGACCGAGAAGGATTTTCAAGACAGATCAAAAAGGACAATGACCTGCTGTGGGGACCTCTGATGGGAACACACACACACTCAGTCGCTCACCCACACACTCACTCACCCACACACACTTAACCCACATACTCACTCACCCACCAACACACACACTCAACCCACATACTCACTCACCCACCAACACACACACTCAACCCACATACTCACTCACCCACCAACACACACACCCACACACTCACCCACCAACACACACTCACCCACACACTCACCCCACACACACTCAAATCACATACTCACTCACCCACCAA
>JAFMOD010000306.1:984098-994747 GCA_019802435.1 Corydoras maculifer | reverse complement strand
CTCTGACACACACACAAACTCAGACACACACAAACTCACTCTCTAACACACACACAAACTCACTCTCTGACACACACAAACTCACTCTCTAACACACACACAAACTCAGACACACACAAACTCACGCTCTGACACACAAACACAAACTCACTCTCTGACACACACAAACTCACTCTCTGACACACACAAACTCACTCTCTGACACACACAAACTCACTCCCTTACATACACAAACTCAGACACACACACACACACTCACTCTCTGACATACACAAACTCAGACACACACACACACACACACACACACACACACACACACACACACACACACACACACACACACACACACACACACACTCTCTGACACACACAAACTCAGACACACATGCACTCTCTCAAAAAGACACACACACACACTCTCTCTGACAGATACACACACTCAATCTCGCTAACACACACACAAATCACTCTCTCTAACACACACACTGAGTGAATTGAGCACACACACCCGGCACGGTGTGCAGCCCTGTATACGACACCTGGAGAGCGTTTGGTGTGACCAGGACTCAAACCAGGGACCTTCAGCTCTCAAGGTTGTCTCCTTAACCCCGAGCCTACAGTTGCCCCATACAGCTTCATGCATCCAGGTACCAATCGTGAAGTCATACAGGTAGACAGAACAACAGGATTTTTGGACCCGACACCACATACTCACGTACATGACGTTCACCATGTTGGTTGATGCCCCATTCCGGTCGCCATGGCGACCTCCCTCCCTGCTGTATTTACACTACAACAACAATGTTCTTCTTAACAGTTAGAGAATGAGGTCCGTTATTCTACACCGGGACGTTCTGTTCTACACAACACTTATTATTCTGTATTATTGTATAGAACGGGAGGGGGGGGGGTTGGACGTGCAGCCAAAAGCTCTATATACATAGAATTTACTTGACTTGATTGTTAAATCGGAACACAGACGGAGTCCTGAATGGCTTCTCAATGTGCGGCACAAAGAAATTAAAATAATGCCTTTCAGACTTAAGTGCACAGTGATGAGCATGATTCAGCCTTAAGGAAGAAAAATGGAAATGGTGCGATATGAATAAATCTAATGGCACGGCGCTACCGTTTTGTTTCGTTTGCTTCAGTAAAAGTGCGCTAAGTGCCTCCAATTAAACTCACAACAGAGTTAAAACGCAGCGGGACGCAACACAGACGTTCATCGGCCACTTTATGAGCTACACCCCCTCACCGTCCAGACATAAGCAGTTCTCATTACCATAGAGACCGACTCGAAGACCAACTGGAGGACGTTTATCCCTCGTTGGTTTAAATATTTGGAGTGAATAGAGGAGTTAGGAATACCAATCAGAAGTTTGGACACGCCCCCTTTTTGCTCCATGTTCTCAGTTCCACTTCCAGTAAAGATGGACTTTGTAGTTCTTCAATTCCAGACTGTAGTCCATCTGTTTGTGTTCTACAGTACATACTGTGTACGTCCCCTTTAGTCTGTTCTAATGGTCAGAACCCCAATAGTACCACCACAGAGCAGGGGTTATTTGGTTGGTGCATTAGTCCTATCCCAGCAGTGTCACTGAGGTGGAGAAATGAAACTCTAGCAGCACTGCTGCACTAAAACCCCCCCTCACCACATCAGTGTGACTGCAGAACTGACAATAAACAATCCACCACCCAAATAATACCTGTTCTGTGATGCTCCTGACCAACAGAGAACAGAGAACCAACAGGGGACTAACAAACAGAACATAGATGGAATTATAAAACTACAAACTCTACAAAGCAAAAAAAAGGGGTGTGGCCAAACTTTAGACTGGTACTGTACTCCATCCATCCATCATCTTGCGCTTTATCCTCTATTAGGGTCGCGGGCGGTTCCCCATGCCACATCCAGGGGAGAACGTTTGGGGCGCTGGGCAGATACACCCAAGACAGGGCGCCAATCTATCACTGAGCACACACTCCGTCACACACACAGACTCTATATGGGGCAATTTGGACTGTGGAAGGAAACCGGAGAACCCGGAGGAAACCCACGCAGACACGGGGAGAACATGGAAACTCCACCCAGATTGGGATTCGAACCGGGAATCCCTAGCACTGAGAGGAGAACATGCTAAACACTAAACCACCGTGCCATCCGCCGAACATGCTAATCAATAAGCCACAGTGCCGCCCTGGTACTGTACTATTAATCCATACAAATTGTTAGACCGTAAGGTCTCAGGACTAAACCAGCACCGAGGTATTAAGCCTCCACCTCGTAGGGGAGCCTCTGATTTTAAAAGAGCACACCATAGCACGAAAGCTCCCACATTCCTCCTCTCTTATTAATTAAAATCCGCCTCGGGGCGACTGATGCTGCATATATATTTAAACCATGAAGCATCCACTATTTGGGAAAATGAAGGCGGCAAACCCGAGATCAGGACGGAGGGTGAATTTCCACTCTCGTTTTTTGGGGGAATAAATATGAGAAATAAATATGAAACATCGCAGCATGCATTATGCATCATTTGGGTTAAAAAAAATAATTGGCCCACAGACAGTAAAATCAAACCCACCATCTCGTGGATTTGATTTGGAGAGCCATCAGTAATAGCATCCTGCTGGAGAGCCTCGTTTTCTGCACTGTTTTCCCGTGGGGTCAATATGGAGCACCAAACAAGCCCTTGCATCACTTACATATCTTTAAGAGCTAAAAACGATCCTTCAAAGTTATCAGGAGCAAACGTTTGAAGGTTTTGTCGAACAGAAAACGAGTCCGTTAACGACTTTTTATTAAGTCTGTTTGTATCTAAAGCTGTCATTTCTCCTAATTAGGGTCGAGTGCTGGAGGTGATTCCTACTTTTAATCAAGTGAAAGATGGAAAACCACCCTGAGTGTGTTGTTTGTGGATTCCTGCTACCTAAGGAACCTACACAGACATGGGGAGAACATGCAAATGCCAGAAGGTGAAAGAATCTCGATTGCCCTGTTCGGGAATCGAAGCTGCATGCTGTGAAAAAAAAGTACATACCAAGGAATGGCAAAGACATGAGAAAAAAAAAACTCTCTAGAGGAGAGCTATGCAGACATGTGAGAACATGCAAAACACCAGACAGTGTTTTAAAGGACTCTGGGTTCCCTGTTCAGAAATCAAACCCAGCTCTGTCTTGCGGTAAATCAGAAGTACGAACGAACAAACCAGAAATCCTAGAGAAAACCTAACAAGCCTAGGAGAACATGCTAATCACTAAGCCACAGTGCCGCCCTGGTACTGTACTATTAATCCATACAAATTGTTAGACTGTAAGGTCTCAGGACTAAACAAGCACCGAGGTATTAAGCCTCCACCTCGTAGGGGAGCCTCTGATTTTAAAAGAGCACATAGGAGAACATGCAAAACATACACAATGTACATTGCATGTTCAGGAATCAAACTGTAACTCCTGCAAATGACGGACTGTGGAAAGAGTCCTGCACAGAGCCTGGGAATCGAACCGGGAACCTTCAGGTTGTAAGGCTGGTTCCTTAACCACAAACCTACAACTAATAAGGTGACGTGAATATTTTGCTAACTGAACTTACACACAGGGGAATCTGTCCTCTACATATATATATATATATATATGCACACACATATACATACAGTATTATATTATATATAAAACACACACATATACTATATATATATATATATATATTCATTCATTATGTTATTAGGGGTCGTTATTTGGGGTCGTGGGTGGGTGGGTTCCCCAGGCCCATCCAGGGGAGAGCGTTTCGGGCACTGGGCAGATACACCCAGGACGGGGCGCCAATCCATCGCTGGGCACACACTCACTCACACACACACACACACACACACACACACACACACACTTTATATGGGGCAATTTGGAGAATTCGATTGATTTGATTCATGTTTTTGGACTGTGGGAGAAAATCGGAGAACCCGGAGGAAACCCATGCAGACACGGTGAGAACATGGAAACTCCACCCAGGTTGGGATTCCATATATATATACACACACACACACACACACTGTAAATACATATACAAACACACACGGAGTGGTGGGCAGTACAGTAATAAGGGTTAGGTGTCTTACTCAAGGTCACTTGGTAGGGTCACTTGGTAGAGCCAGGAATCGAACCGTGGACTTTCAAGTCGCAAAGCAGGTCCCTCAGCTACATACTCATCATAAAAACCATAGTTTTAGTCAAACCAGCGTTAAAACTGGAAGAGAGATGAATCGCGGGTTGCCAGATGTTTGAGTTCTGGTTCTGGGTGATTCTGCTGAGTTAGCATCAGCACGTTTCAAGGGTAAACAGAACATACCTCCACCTGCTGCACGACGCCGACAGACCGCCGGGTTGTGCTGCAAATCACAGAACCGTGATCACATTCAGGTGGTGGATTTAAACCGAGCCGTGCTGTGACGTCACTGTCGATTCCAAACGCCGCCTCTAAACTGAACCGCTTCTTCTTCCTCCTCTTCTGCTTTTATTGGCGGTCGGCAGTCAACTTAATATGGAGCATATACCGCCCCCAACAGGACTGGAGTGAGTCTGGAGTCAAATAATTTAATATAGCAGTGAGGGGTGTAAAGGGAGAGGATCCCCTCTTTCTTGATAACACAAAATTATGTTAATTAGTGCTCAGCTAATAACTAATTAAATAAATTAACCCCTAACTGCATGTATATATATATATATATATATATATATATATATATATATCCATCCATCATCTTCCACTTTACTCTACTAGGGTACTAAGGTATGGGGGAAGGAGGGTTCCCCATGTCCATCCAGGGGAGAACGTCTCGGGCGCTGGGCAGATACACCCAGGACAGGGCGTCAATCTATCACTCGGCACACACTCACTCACACAGACACACTCTACATGGGGCAATTTGGAGAATTCATTTGTCCTTGATCTATGTTTTTGGACTGTGGGAGGAAACTGGAGAACCCGGAGGAAACCCACACGGACACGGGGAGACCATGGAACTCCCACATTCTAGAGCGAATAATACAGGGGTACGAATAAATAATTAAATAAATAAATAAATATAAGGATAGGGGCCGACACAGTAGCTTAGTCGTTAGCATGTTCTCCTCTCAGCGCTAGAGATTCTCGGTTCGAATCCCAATCTGTGGGGTGTTTCCATGTTCTCCCGGTGTCCACGTGGGTTTCCTCCGGGTTCTCCGGTTTCCTTCCGCAGTCCAAGAACATGGATCAAGGTCAACTGAATTCTCCAAATTGCCCCATATAGAGTATGTCTGTGTGAGTGAGTGTGTGCCCAGTGATATATTGGCACCCTGTCCTGGGTGTATCTGCCCAGCGCCTGAATCGTTCTCTCTTGGATGGGCATGGGAAACCCCCCCCGCGACCCTGGTACAGGATAAAGCAGAAGATAACAGATGGATGGATCACCTTAATGCCGATGCAGCGTGGATGCGCATGTTGACCGTAACCCCCGGTGCCGTTTTTAAAAGAGGACATAAAACAGTGACACGTAGCTGAACCCGCTTTCCCTCAGCAGCTTGTTACGCGAGAACTGAAGACGTGAAGGACGTGTGCATTTCAGACAGACGCTCCGACAGCCGCGAGCGGCAGAACCGGGCCTTCCTTTAAAGAGTGCATTTGCAGGCTGGCTGCTTCCCGCCGTCACAGCAAGCCAGCGAGGCGCGTACCCCTGAGCTAACCTGCCGTTTTAATCTGGCTGTGTGCCGGGAATGTGAACTAATGAGATAAATTAGGACGTGGAACCCCCAAGCTACAAGATTTAAAATACCTTTCGAGCAAAAACACAAAACAGAACACTGCATCGATGTGAGGAGAACAACTGGTGGTACCATGCAGTGTTCACATACACACACACACACCCACACACACAATCTGTGGGTGTTTTACATACATACTCTTTAGGACCATGCAAAAATGTATATACCCTTCACAAACCACCAAGAAGCACCACATCTTCAGTGAGCCATCAACCTCGCACCTCACAGCCTGATTTTGGGCATTTCAGGGTGTCTATGCCAACGTGACATGATTCATGGGTGTGTTTTGGGCGTATCATGCAATAACCAATCAGTGTTTCACTTGCTGTTTGCTTTAAGAACCAGATGGCACTCTGACTTTGGTGGATTGCTATTTAAAAAGTGCAGTGCAACCATTATCATCAACTTAAACCTCTACTAGAATTGTGGGGGCTCATCTAGGGAAGGTTTGGGTATTGATTTACTGGATGGAACCTGATTTCTATTGGACTGACGGTCTTGCAGGACGTCCTCAATGGACTTATATAGTTTTTAATTGTTAAATACGGGTCACATGATCATCATACTGTACATGGCTGTCCTACACTGTTAATGCTGCCGGGTCGCTCAAGGAGGATGAGTCCTCCACTGAGTCTCGGTCCTCACAAGGTTTCTTCCTTAAAATAAGAACATAACAGGGAGTTTTTGTCTTGCCGCTGTCTCTTCAGCTTGCTCTTTGGGGGTTTAAAGGTTTATAACTCTGTAAAGCTGCTTTGTGACGACGTACTATTGTAAAAAACGCTCTATAAATAAATAACTCGAACTTAAATTAGTTGAACTTACTCCAACAAACCTGATTTAATTAAGGCGATAACGATCTAGTGCTTAAATTAGCTGAACGAATACAGACTCTATCCCTGCCGCACAAGGAGGATGAGTCTCTCATTGAGTCTCGGTCCTCATAAGGTTTCTTCCTTAAAATAACAACACAACAGGGAGTTTTGTCTTGCCACTGTCCCTTCGGCTTGCTCTTTGAGGTTTATAACACTGTAAAGCTGTTTTTTGACAATGTACTGTTATAAAAAGCGCTCTACAAATAAATTACTTGAAATTAATTTACTTGAACTTACTCCAACAAACCAGATTTAATTAAGGCGATAACGATCTAGTCCGAAAATTAGCAGAACGAATACGTCCCCAATGGACTTATATAGTTTTTAATTGTTAAAATACGGGTCACATGATCATCACACTGCTGTCCTACACTGTTGATGCTGCCCCGCCGCACAAGGAGGATGAGTCTCTCATTGAGTCTCGGTCCTCATAAGGTTTCTTCCTTAAAATAACAACACAACAGGGAGTTTTGTCTTGCCACTGTCCCTTCGGCTTGCTCTTTGAGGTTTATAACACTGTAAAGCTGTTTTTTGACAATGTACTGTTATAAAAAGCGCTCTACAAATAAATTACTTGAAATTAATTTACTTGAACTTACTCCAACAAACCTGATTTAATTAAGGCGATAACGATCTAGTCCGAAAATTAGCAGAACGAATACGTCCCCAATGGACTTATATAGTTTTTAATTGTTAAAATACGGGTCACATGATCATCACACTGCTGTCCTACACTGTTGATGCTGCCCCGCCGCACAAGGAGGATGAGTCTCCCATTGAGCCTCGGTCCTCACAAGGTTTCTTCCTTAAAATAACAACACAACAGGGAGTTTTGTCTTGCCACTGTCCCTGGCTTGCTCTTTGGGGGTTTAAAGGCTTATAACACTGTAAAGCTGCTTTGTGACGCCGTACTCTATAAATAAATGACTTGAATTTACTGTACACACAGTCAAGAGGCATAAGATATTAGTAAGTAGTTTTTTTTATTCTTGTTTTGTTGGTTTTCAAATAGATCACATTGAACACAGCCTTAGACAAAAGCTTTTGAGCTTATCCTTACAATGTATGCTTCGCTTTCGTTTGTGTGCCCAGTGTGTCGTGGACCCCGACAAGCGTGAATGCATGGTTGTGTGTGTGTGTGTGTTTTCAGTCAAGCACCGGTGGAAGGGTGGTGTTTTTTTTGTTTTTTTTTAAGCGAGTGAAAATGGGCTTCATTCAATTACGCAACCAAGCGGCAGACTTTGATGGCCAAAAATACCCCGGCCTGACTAATGCAGCAATCAATCCCCCTCCACGGCCACCCGGTGTAATTAGACAATAATGAGGGCGCAACTACATTATGCTGGATCTCCAACTATGTGTTGACCTCAGCAACTTCTACTCCATTAGACAGCAAATAGCTCGCAAGGCCTGCGTAATAAAGCGTGCCTTTCCCTCCAGCAGGGGACCTGAGCCGGCTCCTCGGTGATTGACGGCCAGCCCAACGAGCGCTCGGAGGAAAGGCTTCGGCTTCTGCGAGGGTGAAAGGGAGAACAGGTGCTTTCGCTTTCAAGAGATGAAAGAATCGAGGTGGCGTTCAGAGACGTACGGCATCCAACGGAACGTCGCCCGCTTCTCTTTACCGACCCGGTCTGAAGAACACAGGGAGGAGAGACAAACAGGGAGCTGATTCGCATCTGGCTGGCTTTTGGGGTGAAGCACTCTTAAGATGAAGGTGGTGTTCGTTTACCTGGGAAGGAGCATGTATTATGATGGGGGGGGGGTGTGACGAGTTCGTGCACCGATTGGAAATCAATGTGGAAATCAATGTCCATTCATGTCATGTCAACTCCCACGTTCTAGAGCCAATAATACAGAGGTACGAATAAATAATTCAATAAATAAATATAAGGATAGGGGCGAGACAGTGGCTTAGTGGTTGGCATGTTCTCCTCTCAGTGCTGGGGATTCCCGTTCGAATCCCCATCTGGGTGGAGTTTCCATGTTCTCCCCGTGTCCGTCTGGGTTTCCTCCGGGTTCTCCGGTTTCCTCCCACAGTCCAAAAACATGGATTAAGTTAATTGAATTCTCCAAATTGCCCCATATAGAGTGTGTCTGTGTGAGTAAGTGTGTGCCCAGCGATAGATTGGCGTCCTGTCCTGGGTGTCTGCCCAGTGCCTGAAACGTTCTCCCCTGGATGGGCATGGGGAACCCCCCGTGACCCTAATATAGGATGAAGCGGAAGATAATGGATGGATGGATGATTGGCCTAGAAATCAACGTGCTTTTCATTCCTGACACCCAGCACACCGTTCTACCCTTGCATCCATGTAGAGAGTAACTCCCACGTTCTAGAGTGAATAATACAGGGGTACAAATAAATAAATTAACAAATAATTAAATAAATATATGATAGGGGTGGCTTAGTAGTTAGCATGTTCTCCTCTCAGCACTAGGGATTCCCGGTTCAAAGGTTGGGTTTTCATCGCCAGATCGTGGCAATACATAACGAGATGGCCACGTCCATCAGCGGAGTTATATTCACATGCAGCGTTGCTATTTAAACAGCACAGAGTTCTCCAAATTGCCCCATATAGAGTGTGTGTGTGTGAGTGAGTGTGACATATTGTGACATATTGGCGCCCTGTCCTGGGTGTATCTGCCCAGCGCCCAAAACTTTCTCCACTGGTTCTCCACCCCGCCCCAGGATCCTAGTATAGGACTACACAAAAGATAATGAGATGTAATTCAAAAAGGTAACACAGTGGGAGGAGTAGAATGTTCTCCTCTTAATGCTTGGGTTCTAGGTTTGGGTGGAGTTTCCATGTTCTCCCCGTATCCGCGTGGGTTTCCTCTGGGTTCTCCGGTTTCCTCCCACAGTCCAAAAATATGGATCAAGGTCAATTGAATTCTCCAAATTGCCCCATATAGAGTGTGTTCGTGTGTATGTCTGTGTGAGTGCCCAGTGATAGACTGGCGCCCTGTCCTGGATGGGCATGGGGAACCCCCCCCACGACCATAGTAGAGGATAACGCCGAAGGTAATGGATGGATGGATGATATCAAACTTCAATTGCCTCCTCACTCCCCCCTAGAGGAGAACAAACACATTGCATTCCAGCATACAGGCCGAATTCTGGCGACACCTCGAACTTTATTTACAAATCAACCCCTTCACATAGAACCCCTCCCCCCTCATAATGTATTCAAATGCACGACTCAAATAGTCATGACTTGAAGGCTGTGTTATGGAATGACTCCACACCGCCCCACCCCCTCACCCCCTCACCGTCGGCCCAGGAGCGACCGCCGCAACCAAAATCTGCCTCGATCGGTAAAAATAGCTGCCCTGTCAGGTGTGTATTGTAGAATCAGCTTCGTCTTCATAAACACGCTGAGTGACGTGGTGGGGGGGTGCCGCCTCGAGGCCTGATAGCTTTGTTTCGCGCGTTTAGCGGCAGCACCGGCGGAGGAGAGACGACGACGGAGACGGCAAAGGAAACTCGCGGAGTTTCGACACCTAGTAAGGCAACATTTGCCAAATACGATATAAGCCCATGTATATTGCAACACAACTATATATTAATTTAATAAAATACACAATATAGCTCTTGTACACGTAACAATTTGGCTCATATGCACAGAGATCGCAGAAGAAAACCAAAAGGAACCAATAAAAAAAGATGTCATTTTCGATGTAAACACATTAATTGGATACATTTTTACACATTAAATGAGATCGTGAGTTAGTGACAAATGTGACGGGACATTTCCTTTGTGGGGATCTTTCCGACATTCGGCCCTTCCCTCCGGAGCGGCGTCCTTTGCAGTCTAATAAATATCTCCGTCGGCGTTTTCACCGCTCGTCCCCTTCCCCCCTGTCTCTGTCTTTTGCTTTTTTTTTTTTTTTGATTTGTTTTTTTTTTTTACGAAAAGGTATAAATATCCTTGTTAATATCTGGACAATTTACATCAGTTCACATATGTATATATGTATATATAT
>JAFMOD010000306.1:920473-935625 GCA_019802435.1 Corydoras maculifer | reverse complement strand
TTTAAGGTGAATTGGCTGCCCGAAAAATTGCCCCTACATAGTGTGTGTGTCTAGATGGTTCCCCACAGTCCACAAACATAGATTTAAGGTGAATTGGCTGTCCTAAAAATTGCCCCTAAATAGTGTGTCTGTCTAAATAGATCCATGCTTGGCTGTATCTACCCAGCGCCCAAAACGTTCTCCCCTGGATGATCAGGAGGTCACTGGCCATTCGCTTTAAAAGCGAGGTGCGGTCCAAAAGCCCATAGGTTTCTATAAACGGCGCGGTGCGACCCATTATGCGTAAATTAACGTCTACACCAGTTTCGACAACTCCTAAGCACTCTCCTTATTAATTCTCCGAAACGAAACCGTCGACGAGATCAACAAATAAAATGCAGCAGAACCCGAGTGTTACATGAGCTCTAATCCAGAGTCCCAGATGTACGCCGCAGGAGACGGGCTGCGAAGTCGGCGCGAAGTATAGGTTTCCCGAGGCTGCCTGCTAACTCGGTTAAAGAGCTAACTGACACACTCCGGTCTACTTTGGGCTCCCGTCCACCGCGCCCACCCGCGTGCTGCCTCAGCTAGCTAGCTCGCTAGCAGCTCTCGGTTGCGCCTCATCGAGTTAGTATCGACGTTTCCCTCTCCGCCGAGCAAAGTGCCGCTCGCCGTCTAGACCCCGGCAGCGCAGCAGCCTCCATATAAATATACATTTGCTCTTTGTTTCATAAATATGATCGAATTAGGACAAGACGTTTGACTGAAATGCAATAAGAGACGATTAGCCTCCGTGTTGTCGAGGGATAATCGTTGGGAGTCGAGTATTTCGTTTTGACCCAATATCCAATTTCAGCCGAATTATCTTCTGTTTCCATATCCCAACCGCCGGTTTAAAGATGACCGTCGTTCAGACACAAACACAAACGGACGGCATGGCGATGGAGACGCATTGTGAGGGGACGGGACGGAAAGCACGACGATTTCTGGCTTTCCATCCATCCATTATCTTCCGCTTCATCCTCTACTAGGGTCATGGGGGGGTTCCCCATGTCCATCCAGGGGAGAATGTCTCAGGCGCTGGGCAGATACACCCAGGACAGGGCGCCAATCTATCGCTGGGCACATACTCACTCACACAGACACACTATATATATGGGGCAAGTTGGAGAATTCAATTCACCTTGATCCATGTGTTTGGACTGTGGGAGGAAACCGGAGAACCCGGAGGAAACCCATGTGGACACGGAGAAAACATGGAAACTCCACCCAGATTGGGATTCGAACCGGGAATCCTTAGAGCTGAGAGGAGAACATGCCAACCACTAAGCCACCGTGCCGCCGTTCTGGTCCACTTCCTTTAAAGATGGACTTTGTAGACTGTAGTCCATCTGTTTGTGTTCTACAGTACATACTGTGTACGTCCCCTTCACTCTGTTCTAATGGTCAGAACCCCAATAGTACCACCACAGAGCAGGGGTTATTTGGCAGGTCCACATTCTAAAAACAGGGATTTAAGGTGAATTGATACGAAGGTGAATTGTCAACGGTCATTGGTGTGTGTTACTGTCAATAACGTAACGGCTGGCAAACATCTTGACCAATCAGATTAGAGGATGGGAACTACATATATTCTAAATGAAACTTGGCGATGGAGACACATTGTGAAGGGACGGGACAGGACGGAAGGGAAGGCACGACGGGATGAAGGATGAAATCACATTAAGGCCTCGGGAGCCCCGCTGGAAGGAGCTCACGGAAAAAGAAATAAATACATTGTAGCTCTTTGAGATTAAGGTCACAAGATTACGAGGCTTACACGGGATAAGAATGGGATTATGGGAGCTTAACAATTTTTAAGCACACGCCTATAAGTTGATGAAAACACTCGATGTAAACACGCACAGATAGCTATACAGTAGCAGTCAGATGTTTGGACACGCCCCCTTTATGCTCCATGTTCTCAGTTCCACGTCCGGTAAAGATGGACTTTGTAGTTCTACAATTCCACACTGTAGTCCATCTGTTTGGGCCTGTGCCATAAACAAACCCCATGATGCTTTGGCTTGACCGTGTTTAAGATTTGGACACGCCCCCTTTTCTGCTCCACTTATTGTCCCTGTTCTCACTTTAAATCCATCCATCCATTATCTGCCGCTTTATCCTATATTAGGGTCGCGGGGGGCGGGGGCAGGGGGGGGGGTTCCCCATGCCCATCCAGGGGAGAACTTTTCGGGCGCTGGGCAGATACACCCAGGACAGGACGCCAATCTATCACTGGACACACACTCACTCACACAGACACACTCTATATGGGGCAATTTGGAAAACTCCATTGACCTTGATCCATGTTTTTGGACTGTGGGAGGAAACCAGAGAACCCAGAGGAAACCCACATGGACACGGGGAGAACATGGAAACTCCATCCAGATTGGGATTCGAACCGGGAATCCCTAGTGCTGTGAGGAGAACATGCCAAACACCAATCCACCGTGCCGCTGTTTTCAGTTCCACTTCCTGTAAAGATGGACTTTGTAGTTCTATGGTTCCAGACTGTAGTCCATCTGTTTGTTCTACAGTACATACTGTGTACGTCCCCTTCACTCTGTTCTAATGGTCAGAACCCCAATAGTACCACCACAGAGCAGTGGTTATTTGGTGGGTGCATTAGTCCTATCCCAGCAGTGTCACTGAGGTGGAGAAATGAAACTACAGCAGCACTGCTGCACTAACCCCCCCCTCACCACATCAGTGTCACTGCAGAACTGACAATAAACAATCCACCACCCAAATGATACCTGTTCTGTGATGCTCCTGACCAACAGAGAACAGAGAACCAACAGGGGACTAACAAACACCAGAACACAGATGGACTACAGTCTGGAATTGTAGAACTACAAAGTCCATCTATATGGTAAGTGGAGGACATAGAGAATGGGGCAAAAAAGGGACGTGTCCTCATTTTAGACTGATACTATATACTGTATATAGTAAATGACGCTGATATAAAGTTCCACCCCAACAAATCACAAACCACATCGAATCCAAAGTGGAACGTCTCTCGTCGTTGATGAGACGAAGTCAAGTGTTTCCAGACAGCAGAACGTGGAACGGCGGCTCAGCAGTCACCCACATGCCCATTTGAGTTAATATGATTTTTCAAGAGCTCGTCCATGATTGGCTCCAAGTGCAGGGGACGGAATCAAACGCACTCTTGCCGGTGAGAGCGCCATCAGGAACGGAACGCCGCGCCACGTCCGACTCTTGAAGACGGGTGATACTCCACGAAGCGTCCGTGGACGGCGGGTCCCTGAGAACCCAAGGGCCGGCTATGGGGTTCTACCTGAAATTGCTTGCAGGGTTGCCTAGCTACAGAGGAGGGTTGAGCGGCGCCACACTGAAGGAGCATTATCGCCGGCTCATGACTAGATTACACTGGCGAATCGCTCGCCTGCCTGGCTCTCCATCTGAGCTGATCTCCCGATTTAGGGGATGGGGACCGGCCTGAGCGAGAGATTTGCCTTTTTAATCTGGGATTTGGACATGCTGAGCACCTACTTCTCCTTCTCCTGCTTCGTCTCGTTCTGCTTCTTCACAGATGGCTGCCCAGCTCCTAGCAGCGTGGAACGGGTTTCATACATATGCCACCTGGGATAGAACCCACCACCACCGCACCACCACCACCCTCTGCACCACCACCCACTGCAACATCTTCAGGCAGTTGTCTGAAACTCCTCAAACATCAAACCCGTGACTTGAGGGTTAAGAAATTCTCACACACACACACACACACACACACGGCTGCAGATAAGCTAACACAATGAGTAATTGAACACTGGAGGGTGTAAATTTCCGAGATTGAGGATCTCCATAATTGATCCAGCGTGCAGGGCTCGGATGCTAAATCGTGCTCGCTCGCTCGTTCTCTGATCGCTGTTAATTGCTGGAGGATTTAACAGCTGAGGATTAAGCAGCACGCCACCTTCCCGCCCCACTTCCCCTGTTTACACTCCCCAGCCTACGGAGAAAGAGCCTGAGCGAGGCAGAGGTGGAAGGAGGCACCGCCACAGATGGATTTCTGGCTTTCCATGATGTGAACGCCGAAGATCCATTTTTATCCACTCCTCCAACACGTCCCCCCCTCCATCCTCTCCTGGGCCGGGCTGACATTTGTTCGGCGCTACATGATGCGGGCTGGATAAGGCACGGGTGTGCAGTCAGACGGTAGCTTTCCAATTAGAACGTTCTCTTTGCATTGGGTGATGGTTCCATTAAGACAGACCTATTATCTCGATTCAGCCGTGGGTTGGAAAAACGAGGGGCGTAGGGGATTGCATGTAGTGCGGAAGCTTTTTCAGGAGCGCTGAAACACTGGGTGGGGGAGGAGGGGGTAGACCGTAGGATAGTGATTGGTTATTAATGCTTACCCCTGGAACACCCCCACAGAAGGAGGGATAGTGAGCAGCAGGGGTGAGGGATGGCATGGCAAGTGGTGGCAAGTGGAGGGTCCAGCCATCATCTCAGGGGTTTGGTTTGTCGTTGTGAGTACCGGGGAACTCCATGTCTGATGGACAGCAGGTGGGAGGTTGAACTGGGAATTCGGCATGGTCTTGGTTCCCCACCTGACCAACACATGAGTGGTGGGGGATCATTCTTAGAACCTTGTCCCAGCATCCAACCACTCATTCCAACATGGCAGAGCAAACTACCATGATGGTGTTGCTGCAGTGCTAAGAATGATCCACCACCTGCTCTACGGCTCCTGCTCATTAGATTCCCAAGTGGTAGAACCTCAAAATCGGGAACCGAAATCCTAACAAGAACTAAAACCCCGTCCCGCCGTCAACCATTTTTGATGTCTTGAACCCCGCCGGTATCATCGGCGTGCCATGCGAGTGGACGTGCCCCCGCTCCGCGCGCCACGCTGCGCCGTTCTGTCGCCGGAATATCTTTTGATTATTCTTGCGGCTTGGAACCGCGAGAACAGCTCCTTGAGCCCGCCTCCTACAGCGACACGGCCTTCTGTCGCTTCTCCCCCATCTCCTCATTCAGCCCCGCACCCGTCCACGTCCAGCCCGTCCTTTCAACCCTCAACTGTTTCTCCCAGAGACCCCCCAGCCCTCGTCCCCCGCTCTCCGTCGTCTGGGCTACGGTTCCCCGCCCTCTTTCGGAGCGCAAATCCATCTCCTCGCTCTCGGCGGGAAGCCGTCAGGCCCCAAGAAGCGACACCAAAAGTGAAAGAGGGGCAAACGTGGAAGATCATAAAGATGTCTGGAGGAAACGGGGCTGCGGGGCTGAGACTGCACCACGACTAAACTGAGGAAAACGCCTCATGCGGGGAGAAATATTTGCATAGCTTAATGTGCTATGAAATCCGACGCGTGCAAACAGCTTCAATCTGTTTGCCGGAGAAACGAAGCGGCTGCCTTCCACGATTGAGCGAGTTGGGTTTGTTTGAGGGAGGGGTAGTGGCTTTGACGATCAGGGGGTAGAACAGCCACCTTGGTGCAGGATGGTCCGGACGTCTCTGAAGACAGGGACATCAATTATTTCCATCCATCCATTATCTTAGGACAAGGCGTTTGACTGAAATGCAATAAGAGACGATTAGCCTCCGTTTTGTGGAGGGATAATCGTTGGGAGTCGAGTATTTCGTTTTGACCCAATATCCAATTTCAGCCGAATTATCTTCTGTTTCCATATCCCAACCGCTGGTTTAAAGATGACCGTCGTTCAGACACAAACACAAACGGACGGCATGGCGATGAAGACGCATTGTGAGGGGACGGGACGGAAAGTACGACGATTTCTGGCTTTCCATCCATCCATTATCTTCTTCTTTATCCTCTACTAGGGTCGTGGGGGGGTTCCCCATGCCCATCCAGGGGGGTTCGTTTCGGGCGCTGGGCAGATAGACCCAGAACAGGGCGCCAATCTATCACTGGATGCATACATACTCACACAAACACACTCTATATGGGGCAATTTCGAGAGTTCAATTGACTTGATCCATGTTTTTGGACTGTGGGAGGAAACCGGAGAACATGGAGGAAACCCACGTGGACACGGGGAGAACATGGAAACTCCACCCAGATTGGGATTCGAACGCTGGGGAATCCCTAGCGCTGAGAGGAGAACATGCCAACCACTAAACCACTGTGCTGCCCCATCAATTATTTAGTATTATATCGGGATCGGGAACTCCATGTCTGATGGACAGCAGGTGAGAGATTGGACCGAGAATCTGACAATGTCTTGGTTCCCCACCTGCTTTATGGTTCCTCATCATTAGATTACCAAGTTGTAGAACTACAAAAGATGGAACTGAAATTGTAACAAGAACATTTTTTGATGTCTCAAACGCCACACTAACACGGGGAGGACATGGAACCACCACCCAGATCGGGAACTCCATGTCTGATGGACAGCAGGTGGGAGGTTGGACCGAGGACATTGTCTTAGCTCACCACATGCTCTATAGTTCCTGATCATTAGATTTCCCAGTTGTAGAACTACAAAAGACGGAACTAATATTGTAACAAGAACTAAAATCTCATACCCCGTCAGACATTTTTTGATGTCTCGACACGGGGAGGACATGTGACCTTCACCCAGATCGGGAACTCCATGTCTGATGGACAGCAGGTTGGATTGAGAATGGTTCCTCTATGGTTCCTGATGATTAGATTTCCAAGTTGTAGAACTACAGATAACAGAACTGAAATTGTAACAGGAACTAAAATCTCATACCACCCTCAAAATGTTTTTGATGTCTCGACCCCAGGGAGGGTCACAGGAAGAACATGGAACCGCCACCCAGATCGGGAACTCCATGTCTGATGGACAGCAGGTTGGATTGAGAATGGTTCCTCTATGGTTCCTGATGATTAGATTTCCAAGTTGTAAAACTACAAATAATGGAACTAAAATTGTAACAGGAACTAAAATCTCATACCACCCTCAAAATGTTTTTGATGTCTCGACCCCAGGGAGGGTCACAGGAAGAACATGGAACCACCACCCAGATGGGGATTGGAACCTGTACCCCCTGTACGGACAGGCAGACATGCTAACCACTACACCACAGCGCCACCTTTGTCCGTAAATAGTAACAGCGACAAAAATATGACCTTCGGTATCCGGTAATAACAACCGGACCCGTCAGTGATGATCAGATTTGGGGCTGGAGATGGTCAGACTGCAGAGGTGGGCTGCAACACACATCCCAACTTACGAAAGCGCCGTCCTCAGATGTTTTTCGCTCCTCATTACGAGATCTCGTCTGCCTCCAGAAGACGAGCTTTGTGAAGGAAAGGTGATGCAATTAAGAGAGAAAACAGAACGCAGCGCACTGCTGCAGGAATATCAAGCGGTCATTATGGGATAATGATGCAGCAGGGAGATAAAAAGAAAGCATGAAGTTCTGCTTTAGGGACTTACAAAAACAACAGGTACGACTTTAAATGAACACAGAACACGGAGAAAGAAAGAAAGAAAGAAATAACAGATTAAAAGAGAACGCCAGCAGATTTCGGGCTCCATTTCTAACGCCGTTCTCTCGTTGGATTGTAATATAGAAGAGAAAAGGAAGCAAAATAAAAGAATCGAGATGCAATTTGTGGCCTGAAGTTACCAGACGTGAGGTGAAAACCAGAGGTAATAAACATATCAGACATTACGTCGTGTGTGGGTGGCACGGTGGCATGTTCTCCTCTCAGCGTTAGAGGTTTGAACCCCAATCTGGGTGGAGTTTCCATGTTCTCCCCGTGTTTCCTCGGGGTTCTCTGGTTCCCTCCCACAGTCCAAAAAACGTGGATTAAGGTTGATTGAATTCTCCAAATTGCCCCATATAGAGTTTGAGTGTGTGCCCTGTGCTGGGTGTATCTGCCCAGCGCCCAAAACGTTCTCCCCTGGATGGGCAAGGGGAACCCCCCCCACCCCACTACCCTAGTAGAGGATAAAGCGGAAGATAATGGATGGATGGATGGACATTATGGGAATTAAAGTGAATTGGCTGCTCTAAATTGCCCCATACAGAGTTGTCAGTGATAGATTGTTGTATCTGCCCAGCGCTCGAAACGTTTGCCCATGGATGGGCATGAGGAACACCCCCCCCCCCACCGCAACCCTAGTACAGTATAAAACGGAAGATAATGGATAAATGTTACGTGATGTCATTATGCAGGAGGAAGCTGTCAGCACCTCCGTCTATCAGCACTAGGGATTCCCGGTTCGAATCCCAATCTGGGTAGAGTTTTCATTTTCTTTCCGTGTCAACATGGGTTTCCTCCGGGTTCTCCGGTTTCCTTCCACAGTCCAAAAAACATGGATTCAAAGTGAATTGAATTCTCCAAATTGCCCCATATAAAGTGTGTGTGTGAGTGAGTGTGTGCCCAGTGATAGATTGGCGTCCGGTCCTGGGTGTATCTGCCCAGCGCTCGAAACGTTCTCCCTTGATGGTCATGGAGAACCCCCCTCCCAGCCCGGGAGATAAGGTCATTCCGCAGACGCTCTCATCCAAAGCGTCTTTCTAACTTGATGGTTGGGGTCGAAACACAATACAGGGTCGGGTTAAAGGGTTAAAGGGTTAAAGGGTTAAGGTTCTTGCTCAAGAACCCACATTGATTGAAAACGATGAGTAAGCACATTTATTGATTCTGAAATATATACAAGAAAGAAATGAATCTACCAGATTAATAGAACACTAGCTCTTCTGACAGCTCTGGGTAGAAGTGTCTTATTTTGAACGGTCACTCACACACACACACACACACACACACACACACACACACACACACACGTCTTTGCTATAATGAATACAGAGGACAGATGGGAACGAATGGCAGGGCGCCAAGAAGCGTGGACGCATCATCATAATCTCCTTCTGGGGCGTCATCGTCATGGCGATTTTTTGGACATGTTTCCCTACCGCGTTTTAGGACAGCACACACACACACACACACACACACACACACACACACAAACGAATGCCATTGGGTGGCCTTTCAAAGCCCAGAATCCTGGTCACTACATACTCCACTGCTGTCCACCAATGACAGCGACACAAAGACACGAGCTCGCCTGTCGCCATGACGCCCACGTTCCGCTCAGCTGCCACTCACTCTCTTATTATGCCTCTGATTTGTCACAGACTCTTGATGAGTCCGATCCTGAAACCGTGTTCACATCGTGTTTATATGCAAAGCAGGGACATGATTCAGGCTCCACCACCCAACCACCTACAAAAATGCAGATCACATGACCAAATCACATGCCTTCGTTGGGTCCTCATCCTTTATGTTAACCCTCCCACAGCTGCATGGATTCTGCAGCGAGCCTTGCGTGAGCACCTGGGTGCAAAAGCATGCCATCCCAGCTGGTGAATCCATGCCTTTGCATGATGCCAATGCGGAAGTGGCATCTGGACCCATTCTGGACCCGACCAGAACATACAGGAGGGTGGAGATCGGACACGGAGTGTGCGGTTGTGGTCGGCTTTGTGGTTGGCATGTTCTCCTCTCAGCTCTAGGGATTCCCGGTTCGAATCTCAATCTGGGTGGATTTTCATGCTCTCCCCGTGTCCGCGTGGGTTTCCTCCGGGTTCTCCGCTTTCCTCCCATAGTCCAAAAATATGGATCAAGTCAATTGTGTTCTCCAAAGCACCTGGTGCAAAAGCATGCCAGCCCAGCTGGTGCATCCATGCCCTTGCATGATGCCAATGCGGATGTGGCATCTGGAAGCATTCTGGACCCGACCAGAACATACAGGAGGGTGGAGACACGGAGTGGAAAAACCAGGTCCTCGTATGCGATGATAAGCACATGGGCATGTAAAGAGGAACAGAACTGCAGGGCAGGAGGGCGGGGGGGGAGGGGGGTGTTTATTCAGCTATTTCCAGCCAGACAAAAATGAGGAGTGGAAGCCAGGGATATAAATACCAAAGACTGATTATAGTTGGATAAGCTCAATGAGTCTTTTGTTTCCTTTTGAAGCGGGATGGACACACTTCAAGTCAGGCACTAATGAAAGAATGCCAGCCACAGCCGGGATAGGTCACGTTAATGATTCTCAAGTGCTGCTTTTGTTCCGACAGTACAATTGCAACAGCTGCATCACTCGCCACGGCAACCTACAGAACCCTGGCTACGAGTTCCTCCACGACTTCCTACTGAACCTCGGTGCGCCGCCCACCCTCTCCTTTCGTCTGCCGAGCAACCTGCTCCTCTTTATCTCATAAGTAGCCTTAATAGCTGGACTAATTAATCGCAACATAATTATATGTCAAACAATACCTTAAAAAGACAAGGTTATAACCGGAATGTGGGCTGCCGTCGCTGCGGGAGATGCACGCCATTAATTAATCCAGCATATGTGTGCTTATCACACTTATGAAGATCTTTATCAGCTTCCAGCGACTTGAACGAGAAGAGAGGGAGCCGGCGAGCGAGGCGCAGTGAGCGACGGAGGACGGAGCGACGGAGGAGGGAGGGAACAATAAACAAATGCACCCTGCCAAGGCTGCTAAATGAAAATCAAGAAAAATCCAACTCAAACCCAGTCCATCAGGCGGCCGGTGGATATTAATGGGCTTTCACGGATGTTAATACCACCTCACTCGTGACGGAGCGGTGCGGCGAAAACAAATGCAAGCCTCGCCGTGATCAGCTCCCGTCACAGAGCAGGTGGAGAAATGGAACCATACCATTTTTGATCAAAAGGAATACAAGTGCCGAGCTACTGAGTACTGAAGTTCTGAAACTAAATACTGAGTTATAAACCATTCATTCATTCATCCATTATCTTCCACTTTATCCTCTATTGGGGTCGCGGGGGGGGGTTTCCCCATGCCCATCCAGGGGAGAACGTTTCGGGCGCTGGGCAGATACACCCAGCACAGGGTGCCAATCTATCACTGGGCACACACTCACTCACACAGAGACACTCTATATGGGGCAATTTGGATTTGACCTTGATCCATGTTTTTGGACTGTGGGAGGAAACCGGAGAACCCGGAGGAAACCCACGCGGACACGGGGAGAAAATGGAAACACCACCCAGATTGATTTTCGAACCGGGAATCCCTAGTGCTGAGATTAGAATTCCCGCTTCGAATCCCCATCTGGGTGGAGTTTCCATGTTCTCCCCGTGTCTGCGTGGGTTTCCTCCGGGCTCTCCGGTTTCCTCCCACAGTCCAAAAACATGGATCAAGTCAAATGAGTTTTCCAAATTGCCCCATATAGAGTGTGTTTGTGTGAGTGAGTGTGTGTGTTCCCAGTGATAGACTGGCACCCTGTCCTGGGTGTATCTGCCCAGCACCCGAAACGTTCTCCCCTGGATGGGCATGGGATAGAGGATAAAGCGGAAGATAATGGATGGATGGATAGTGTATTATAGTGTATGGTACATACATAGTGTATTATAACATTCTAATAAACATTTATACATGAATAGAATTTTCACCAGAGCCCAAAAGCAATGAGTTCTAAATGTTCTCAGCTGCCAGGAGATCGGTTTGCTCACAGGATTATACAGCAGGGTTCAACTGAGGTGAACTGAGGCCTGTGGTATTTCCCATTAGAACTCAAAACGCATGCTCATAACACACGGCTTATAACGCATAACCTATGATGCACGGTGACAACATATAGCTTATACGCCATGGGGCTTATGATGAATAATAAAGCTAATATAACATTGTTTAAAGTAACACATGTCTGATAATGATGTGAGTAACATAAGGCTTATAATGCATGTTATTAATGGATGTTTTCTAATGAGGTCATTAAAAATATAGCTTATAATGCATGCTATTGACATAAAGCTTATAATGCATGCTATTGACATAAAGCTTATAATGCATGCTATTGACATAAAGCTTATAATGCATGCTATTGACATATAGCTTATAATGCATGTTAATGACATATAGCTTATAATGCATATTTTTAACGACATATAGCTTATGATGGATATTTGTAAAGACATATAGCTTATAATGCCTATTTGTAGACATATAGCTTATAATGCATGTTAATGACACATAGCTTATAATGCATATTTTAAAGACATATAGCTCATAATGCATGCTAATGACATTTGACATATCATGCATGTTAACATATAGCTTATAATGCATGTTAATAACATATAGCTTATAATGCATATTTGTAAAGACATATAGCTTATAATGCATATTTGTAAAGACATATAGCTTATAATGCCTATTTGTAAAGACATATAGCTTATAATGCATGTTAATGACATATAGCTTATAATGCATATTTTAACGACATATAGCTTATAATGCATGTTATCAATGGGTGTTTTATAAAGAGGTTATTAACATAAAGAATATAATGCATGTCAGTGACATATAGCTTATAATGACAGTTAAGTTATTCGCAGCTTATAACGCATGCTATTAAGATAAGGCTTATGGTTATGCAACTACCATTAAACTTATAATGCTTGTTAATGTTATATGACTTACAATGCATGCTAATAACACATCGTACAGTGTGATTTATAATTATTAGAAGCCATGTTCTGGGCTCTGTGTGGAATTCAGAGGCATTGTGCTTTTCACATACAGATTTAGGGACTTTGATAAAAAAAAAAATATATTATATATATATATATATATATATATATATATATATATATATATATATATATATATATATAAAGCTAACAGTGATGGCTTGAAGAGCTTTCAATACTTACAGCACTCACAGAAACCTGGCATGAAGTGGACTGGCCTTTGTAAGCGAAAACATTGTTTCCAACCTTTAAGTCAAACTGGCTGAATTGCAGTGATAAGGTCAAGTGCTGGAGATCATAAAGACCAAGTACGTGCGCGAGGCCGGAGGCGATCGGGTCTTTCAGACCACGGCATGAACGGGCCGGCAATTACGTTCCAACATGTGGCTCCATTGTGCGCAGGAGTTAAGAGTTGGAGTTTAATAAATAAGCCCCTTGTCTAATTAATAAATTTCTTTATTACAGTGCCAAGTAAAGCAGCGGAGGGCAGAGCAGAAAAGCAGGCGTCTGATTCGTTGAAATTCCAGGTTAATCATTACTGAAATAGGGACGCCGGCTGTGTCACGCGCGGAATGAGCCGTTACCTTCATAAACACTATAATTAGTCAGCGCAGCACCAGGGGCAGCGGGCTAATGCCACAGATTTATGACCGGCTTCCTGCCACGGTGGAGGATGCAGACTTGTTATTACAGGCACATATTACGACCGGGGGGCAATCGAGAACCGATGATGAGATACGTCACAACTCCATTCCCTCCAAGAGACAAGGGAGCAATACTCAATAACCTCCCCCTGCTTTATTTAAATAAATATATAGAGAATATATAGAAATAAGGGCGGCACGGTGGCTTAGTGGTTAGCATGTTCTCCTCTCAGTGCTGGGGAATTCCCGGTTTGCATCGCAATCTGGGTGGAGTTTCCATGTTCTCCCCATGTCCGCGTGGGTTTCCTCCGGGTTCTCCGGTTTCCGCCTACAGTCCAAAAACATGGATCAAGGTCAATTGAATACTCCAAATTGCCCCATGTAGTGTGTGCCTGTGTAAGTGAGTGTGTCTAGTGATAGATTGGCGCCCTGTCCTGGGTGTATCTGCCCAGCGCCTGAAACGTTCTCCCCTGGATGGGCATAGGGAACACTCCTGCGACCTTAATATAGGATAAAATGGAAGATAATGGATGGATGGATGGATAATGGCTCAAGCGGGGCGGCACGGTGACTTAGTGGTTGGCATGTTCTCCTCTCAGTGCTAGGGATTCCTGGCTCGAATCCCAATCTGGGTGGAGTTTCCATGTTCTCCCCGTGTCCATGTGGGTTTTCTCCAGGTTCTCCGGTTTCCTCCCACAGTCCAAAAACATGGATCAAGGTCAGTTGAAGTCTCCAAATTGCCCCATATAGAGTGTGTTTGTGAGTGAGTGTGTGCCCAGTGATAGGTTGGCGCCCTGTCCTGGGTGTATCTGCCCAGCGCCTGAGACCTTCTCCCCTGGATAGACATAGGGAATCCCCCGCGACCTTAGTAGAGGATAAAGCAGAAGATAATAGATGGATGGATGGATATATATATAAATACAATACTAATAAAAAAAGGTTTGGCCACGCCCCCATTTTGCTCCACTTATTGTCCATGTTCTCAGTTCCACTTTCTGTAAAGATGGACTTTGTAGTTCTACAATTCCAGACTGTAGTCCATCTGTTTGTGTTCTACAGTACATACTGTGTACGTCCCCTTTACTCTGTTCTAATGGTCAGAACCCCAATAGTACCACCACAGAGCAGTGGTTATTTGGTGGGTGCATTAGTCCTATCCCAGCAGTGTGACTAAGGTGGAGAAATGAAACTCCAGCAGCACTGCTGCACTAAACCCCCCTCACCACATCAGTGTCACTGCACAATAAACAATCCACCACCCAAATGATACCCGTTCTGTGATGCTCCTGACCAACAGAGAACAGAGAACCAACAGGGGACTAACAAACACCAGAACACAGATGGACTACAGTCTGGAATTGTAAAACTGAAGTCAATTTATACAGTAGGTGGAGGAAGCAGACAATGGCGCAAGAATGGGGCGTGTCCAAACGTCTTACTGGTACTGTAGATAACAAATATATATTCATATAAAGAATAAAAAAGCCTAATCCTCTAAAATCCCCATAATAAAGAAGCAGAAAGCTTAAGACGGTGATATTCCCCTTAAAAAGATTTCCAGCTTTTCTGTGGGATTGTGGTGGCTTAGCGGTCCAAAGAGCTTTCCCCACGCAGCTCGCGCCACAGAGCAGGAGCACAGTGGGGGAGAGAAGCGTGTCAACAAACACAAGCGCTGGAATCGGGTTCGACTTTGAGTAATAAGACTGTCAGCTCCTCAGACTGTTCGGGCTTCTAATTCCACCCTCCGAACGTTGTGCTTGTTGCTCCTGCATGAATCGATGGCTCCTCGTTGCCGCGGCGTTGGGGTTGTGAAAAATGAGAAGGTGAGGAAGCAGAACTCGGAAAACAAACTATTTTAAGCCGGGAACAAACACGAGACGCCGCCACTCTCGGTGCTACGCTGGAGAAGCGGGTGAAACGGGTGAAACGGGGACCGCAGCACGCGCCACTGTTTTCCTTTATTATTCTGAACTGCATGGTGTGTGCGTG
>JAFMOD010000306.1:843368-859356 GCA_019802435.1 Corydoras maculifer | reverse complement strand
TCAGAGCCCAGGGTTGGCCATTATAGAGTACCCCTTAAACAATGAGGGTTAGGAGCCTTGCTTAAGGGCCCACATTTATTGGTTCGGGTCAGAGCCCAGGGTTGGCCATTATAGTGCCCACCTTAGTCAATGAGGGTCAGGAGCCTCGTTCGAGGGCCCACACTTTATGGTTGGGTTCAGAGCCCAGGGTTGGCCATTATAGAGTACCCCTTAAGCAATGAGGGTTAGGAGCATTGCTTAAGGGCCCACATTTACTGGTTATGCACAGGGTCAGTCATGATACAGTACCTTTGGAGCGATTAGGGTTAAGGGCCAGAGCACAAGGTCAGCCATGGCACAACTACACCCGATGTAGTTCTCACCGCGTTTTTATCCAGTAAACACATGAGATATAACATCATCATAACCTTTCAATATGTTTAACATGAAATTTAAACAAGTGTGAGGTATAGTCCCAACATAACAATTACCCCTTACAACCCCCCCCCCCCTCTTGGTTTCTTGGTTTGGTTTCTATTCCACCACCGCGTTCTTATCCAGTAAACACATGAGATATAACATCGTCATTAAATTTCATGTCAAACATATTGAAAGGTTAACAAATGGAAGGTGTAGTCCCTACATAACAATTACCCCTTACACCCCCCCCCCCACCGGCGTTATCGGTGTCCCGCGGCCGAGCGGTCCGGCCTGACCTGCTTTTCCACCGAGCCGTATTTAGATCACAGACTTGTCGCTGAATAACTAGTTGTGTGCGCTTCTCTTTGTCCCGTTTCTTTCTTTGGGCACATCCACAGGCCCCGATCTGAGAACCGCCCCGATATAGAACAAGCCCAGGGGCAGAAAAAAGCTGGAGGCAGAACGGCTCCTCTTACAGCCGGCTGAACACGGAGAGCGACGGGAGCTTAGAACCCAAATCTGATTGACATTTTAGCAGAAGCGGAGTCTGAGCGGGGGCTACAGGTTCCACCACTGCATAGAACACTGTTTAACAATCTACATGGGTTATTAAATCAGGACCAGGCTGCTGCTTGGAGACTAAAGGCAGACTGTCGCCACCTAGAGGAGACTTCTGGAACTCCACATTAAATGCATTGTATTCTATGTAAAGACGTGTTATGCACTCGGAGCAGGGGCGTCGTCAGACCTGGGCTTTCGGGGCTATAGCCCCGGTTGTTTTGTCAGTAGCCCCGAATCAAATGAGAGCAGCTTTCTCTGGTCGCCTCTTCTCCAGAAGCGGGACCGAACGATGTAATACCGTAATAACTGTATGTTGGCTGTAAAGAGCAGCTTCTCAGCTTCCAGAAACCGTCAGATTTTTTCTGAAGGCGCAAACTGTCACAAAGTTACGGTATTTCAAAACAAAACCTTATTAAAACTGTCTGAACTGCGACCGACTCTTAAAAAGGATTAGTGGTTTAGCATGTTCTCCTCTCAGCGCTAGGGATTCCCACTTCGAATCCCCATCTGGGTGGAGTTTCCATGTTCTCCCCGTGTCAGCGTGGGTTCCCTCCGGGTTCTCCGGTTTCCTCCCACAGTCCAAAAACATGGATCAAGTCAATTGATTTCTCCAAATTGCCCCATATAGAGTGTGTATGTGTGAGTGAGTGTCTGCCCAGCGATAGATTGGCGCCCTGTCCTGGGTGTATCTGCCCAGTGCCCGAAACGTTCTCCCCTGGATGGGCATGGGGAACCCCCCGCGACCCTAATAGGGGATAAAGCGTAAGATAATGGATGGATGACTTGATCCATGTTTTTGAACTGTGAAAGGAAACCGGAGAACCCGGAGGAAACCCACGCGGACACGGGGAGAACATGGAGACTCCACCCAGATGGGGATTTGAATTGGGAATCCCTAGCGCTGAGAGGAGAACATGCTAATTACTAAGCCACCGTGCCGCCCTAAGGCCAAATATATGAGAAAGAATTAAAACACAGCCCCCCCCCCAGAGTGGAAGGATGGTGTGGAGAATTCCACTTAACCTTGATTTGCCGGTAAGTAATATGCCCAGGTGCCTGCAGCACAATTAAGAGCCACTGCTCATTCGCCATCCTGTCAGCGAGGCGCTCCGGCGCTGTGGGGCGAATTGCATGACGACTGGGTTGCTCTGGTGAGAGGGCTCGAGCGCGGCGGCGGTGGAGGCACACATGAGCGCAGTTACTTACTCACTCCAGATGAGCTGCAATCATCCCACGGGCAGCTGTTCCCACCCCTGGACCTCCTGCTACAGAGTTCCATTAAATGGACTGCAGACTGACGGGGGTTTGCGGGATGTGGGGTAAATCGGATCGGTCGGCCGGATGCTTCGGCGCGAGGTGACCCTCGTTACGGGTCGATGTCGGGTGTCGTTTTCAGGCCGCTTCCCATAACTTGGGGCTGCGATCGTGTTACGGTGTCGGTAACGGGATGCCGGCTCGGCGCGGGGTGAGTAGCGGAGGGCTGGTTTGTTTGATGTCGGAGGGAAACTGGACCGTGTTTAAACAGGCGGCTGAATGAGGGACGTCTGCAGTTTGTTCGGGGCGCTGTGGTGGTGCGGTGCTTAGCGCGGCCACCTGAATGTTGGGGATCCGGGTGTGAATCCAGGTCTGGGAGGAGTTTTTAATGTAGGGTTTTATTTCGGGTTCTTCAGTTTTGTCCCACCGTCCAAAAAAAAAGGATTCAAGGTGAATAGGCTGCTCTAAATTGCCCTTAAAGGGACAAGACAAGCAGGACAAGGCACCAATCCATCACTGGGTGCACAAACACACACATAGGGCAATTTATATAGGGGCATTTTTGAGCCATCAATTCACCTTGAATCCCCACAGACACAAAGAGAACATGAAAACTTCTAACCATATTTGTTTCCTCCCACAGTCCAAAAAAAGGATTCAAGGTGAATAGGCTGCTCTAAATTGCCCTTAAAGGGACAAGACAAGCAGGACAAGGCACCAATCCATCGCTGGGTGCACAAACACACACATAGGGCAATTTACACAGGGGCAATTTAGAGCAGTCAATTCACCTTGAATCTCCACAGACACAAAGAGAACATGGAAACAACCAGATTTCTTTCTTCCCACAGTCCAAAAAACATGAATTTAAAGGTGAATCGGCTTCTCTAAATTGCCCCTACATAGTGTGTTTACAAGTGAGTGAGTATATGCCAAGCATTGTATTGGTACCCCATCCTGGGTGTATTTGCTCAGAGCCTTTAACATTCTCCCGAGGATGCCCACACACAGGGCAATTTACATAGGGGCAATTTAGAGCAGTCAATTCACCTTAAATCCCCACAGACACAAAGAAAACATAAAAACTCCTAACCAGATCGGTTTCCTACCACAGTCCAAAAACATGATTCAAGGTGAAATAAGTGCTCTAAATGGCCCCATATAGTGTGTGTATATTGCCCCAGGATGGATGGGGGGGTATCACCCACAGCTCAGATATCCTCATCCTGATCTCAGACGTGCCGAACCGCTCGGCAAGCGACGCACTAAACGGGCACCTTTAAGCACAGCGGGCAAAGAGCTGGAAAATCGGCGGTTGCACAGATGAGCTCACGCATGAGCCCACTTTTCAGCATCACACATGCTCCAGTTAGCGTCCTGCTCGGCCCACGCTCCCCTAGGTGACCCACCCCGGGCGCTCGGTGGCACCGAGACTGAGCAGTCAGAACAGTCAGACAGTCACCCGAATGAAAAATGACAAAACACGCAGGACAAAGGCACCAATCCATCACTGGGAACACAAACACACAGGGCAATTTACATAGGGGCAATTTAGAGCAGTCAATTCACCTTGAATCCCCACAGACACGAAGACAACATGGAAACTCCTAATCAGATCCACTTCCTCCCACAGTCCAAAAACATGAATTCAAGGTGAATTGGCTGCTTTACATTGCCCCTATATAGTGTGTGTAAGTGAGTGGCCAATGAAGGATTGGCATCCTGGGTCACATAGCATCTTTGAAACAATGAGAGTTTAGGGTTTAACCTCAGTGGACCTGGGATTTGAACCCCCAACCTTTTGATTGACAGCCCAACACCCTAACCACTGACCTACCACGCCCACATTTTAGCATTACACATGCTCCAGTTAGCATTCTGCTCGGCCCGTGCTCCCCCTGGTGACCCACCCCGTTCGCTCAGTCAGACAGTAACCCGAATTAAAAATGACAAAACACGCAGGAAAAGGCACTGGGCACACACACAAAAAAAAAAAAAAATAAAAAACACAGGGCAATTTACATAGGGGCAATTTAGAGCCATCAATTCACCTTGAATCCCCACAGACACAAAGAGAACATGGAAACTTCTAACCAGATCCGTTTCCTTCCACAGTCCAAAAACATGAATTCAAGGTGAATTGGCTGCTTTAAATTGCCCCTATATAGTGTGTATAAGTGAGTGTGAGTAAGTGTGTGACCAGTGATGGATTGGCGTCCCATCTTGGGGGTTTAATACAGCAGAAGTGTTTGTTTCAATTTTTTCAGGGACGCCTTTGAAACGATCAGGTACATTATGATGTCATAACAGTCCGAAAAGTGATGAGCACAGGGGTCATGCAGCACCCCTGGGGCAATGAGGGTTTAGAGTCTTGCTCAAGGACACAAATTGGTAACCTCAGTGGACCTGGGACTTGAACCCTCAACCTTCTGATTGACAGCCCAACGCCCTAACCAATGAGCTACCACGCCCACCTTTTAGAAATAAACTTTATAGCATCCTGCTTGGGCCATGCTCCCCCTGGGTGACCCCATCCCGGTCGCTCAAAACGAACATGAGCGGCGGCGGGTAAATGACGTTTAGCCGGCTGTAATCGCATGCCGGCGCACCTCCACCTGGCAGAACAGCCTTTCAAAGAGGGCTTTGTCAGACGGGACTGATTTGGGAACGCCTTTGTAGTAGCCGAGACAGAGGAGTCGACAGTGGCTTAGACAAAAATCACTGCACATGAGGAAGTATTAGGGAAGAAACGGCTGGAATCCAGCAAAGCTTCTTATTCCCGTCCATAAGAGCTGGAGGAGCATCCAAATGGGCTCGGGGGGTGGGGGGGTATATCATGTGGTGTATTTAGCATATACAGTGTTATAAATATTACTTGCTTATAGTTTTAATAAGGATCATGCCGGATATTGGATAGGAGGAGGAGGTGTGGACACTAGGGATGCTGAAAGAAATCGATTCTTCAAAGTATCGCGATTCCTAGGCCTGGCGATTCGGAATCGATTTAAAATGCCCAAGAATCGATTTTAAAATGCGTTTAAGTTTTCCTTTCTCCCGAGCGTACTGCATATCACATCAAGTATTCGCTCTGTATTTTAGTTTCGAATAAAGGTTAATGCACCATGGTAAACTTTTATAATAATATATTTAAAATGATTTGTTCATTGATGGATTTTTTTTTATGTAAGAAAAAGCCAGACAGCTAAGTGAACCTAATACTGCTCATTTTAATTTAGCGCAATCCTATTTTTGTATAAATATAAAATGATGCAAAACTTATACAGAAGCTTTGATACAGGTGGCTTAGTGGTTGGCATGTTTTCCTCTCAGCTCTAGGAACTATTTCCTGGCTCGAATCTCAATCTGGGTGGAGTTTCATGTTCTCCCCGTGTCCGTGTGGGTTCCCTCCGCGTTCTCCGGTTTCCTCCCACAGTCCAAAAACATGCATCAAAGTCAATTGAATTCTCCAAATTGCCCCATATAGAGTGTGTCGGTGCAAGTGAGTGTGTCCAGTGATTGATTGGCGTCCTGTCCTGGGTGTATCTGCCCAGCGCCCGAGACGTTCTCCCCTGGATGGGCATGGGGAACCTCCCCAAGCGACTCTAGTAGAGGATAAAGCAGATGAATGGATGGATTTGATACAGAAAGAAACCTAAAAGTATTGTTTTAAATCAATCTTCTATTTGTTTCCATTGTTTCTTCGTGTCCATCACATCATTTAAACAAATTTAAAGACCATTTATACTGAAAAATTGTTTCTGAATCAAATCGCGAGCTCAAAAATCAGAATCGAATCAAATGACCAGACACTAAGAGATTTGCACCCCTAGTGGACACTCAAAACACTTTTTTAGCATATCCCGGGATATAAATATCACTTTCTTATAGTTTATTAAGGATCATGCTGGATATCCGACATAAGGAGGAGGTGTGGACGCCAGGACGAGGAAGGGACGAGGTGGGACAGCCGACGGGAGGGGGGCTATTCATTAGTCATTGGGTAAAAAAAGCCCCCGCGGGATAAATCATAAGATAATGGCGTCCGGCGGACTCGTATATTTGTCAGATGTGGGTGTCAGCGAGACCCGCGAGTTTATCTAAACATTAGCGGCGCCATTGAATTATGTCCCCGTTCAATCCGGGCGAGGGCGCCGTGTCAGAGACGAATAAAGAGATACGCATGGGAGTACATAAAAAGGTGGGTGAATGAGTAATGTTTCAGATCCCCCTATTTGCCCCCTCCCTCTTGCCCACCCTTCATGCCAGCTGCTCTCCGTACACACACTCACTCACCTAGCCAGACGGAGAAAGAAAGGCAGTGAAAGGACGAGGAGAACCTGAGGTAGTGCCTTGCTTACCTGAATTATGGACATCCTGTTAACCGGCGTCTCCGTGGTGCTGGTCACGGGTCCCGTGAAGCTGGTGTGGCAGCCTACGTGTCCTTGAGGCACGCTGAGGTTGTTGGCCGTGGGCTTGAGGTACATGACCTCGGACCTGGGCGAGCTGAGGGGGAGGCGGGTCTGGTAGTCGAAGTACATGGGCGACGTGGCCAACGAGGGGCTGCTGACCACGTTCATGACGTTCATGGTGTCGCGCTCCTCCACCTCGCTCTGCACCAGCATGATGTCGTTCTTGTTGATCTTCTTCTTCTTGCTCTTGCCCAGCTGCGGGTGCGAGTACTCGGCGATGCGGCAGTTGTAGGTGCGGATCTCCTTGTTCTCGCGCTTGCACTTGACGGCGATGGCGATCATGGCCGCGAGCAGCATGATGGAGATGACGCTGAGGGTGACGATCAGCGGCAGCGAGACGTCCCAGCCGTGGTGCTCGGCGTTGATGCGCGGCTCGCCCTCTGGCAGGGGGCCCGAGTAGGCCTTCACGATCAGCTTGGCCATGGCCGTCAGCGTGGGCTTGCCGTGGTCCGTCACCTTGATGATCAGCTCCACCACCGGCGCCACCTCCTCCCACAGCGGCTGGGCCGTGCGCACCTCCCCGGTCACCGAGTCCATCTCGAACAGGTGCTCCTCGTTGCCGTCCGAGATCTCGTACGTCAGGCGGCCGCTCTCGCCGAAGTCGTTGTCCACCGCCCGCACCGTTGTGATGACGTGCCCGACGCCCACGTTGCGCGGGACGTAGATCTCGGCCGTGTCGTTCTGCAGGAGGGGCAGCACGATGACGGGGATGTTGTCGTTCACGTCCAGGACGCTCACCCGCACCGTCGTGTTGCTCTCCAGGTGGGGGTTCCCAGAATCCTTGGCCTGGACTTTGAAGTCAAAATACTTGGTCTGTTCGTAATTAAAACTCCGTAGCGCGTAAATGGCGCCATCAGTGGGTTTGATGTTCACGTAGGTGGTGATGGACTCCTCGCTCACGTTAGAGGGAAGCAGGGAATACGAAACGGTGCCGTTCTGCCCCAAATCGGGGTCGTGCGCCAAAACCGAGCCGAGGTATTCCCCCGGGATGTTATTTTCCGGAACCTGCAGGAGGTAGACCATCTTGGTGAAGCGTGGCGCGTTGTCGTTCTCGTCCAAAATCTTCACCGTGAAGGACTTGGTGGAGTTCAGGGGCGGGTTGCCGTTGTCTTTGGCCATGATGGTGATGTTGTACTCGTCCTTGGCTTCCCGGTCCAGCGGTCTATCGGTGACCACGGTGTAGAAGTTATCCGAATTCTCTTCCAGCCTGAAGGGCACGTTGCCCAGGATGCGACACTGGAGTTGCCCGTTGCGCCCCGAGTCTCGGTCGGTCACACGCACCAGAGCGATGACCGTCCCCGGGGGTGCCGCCTCACTCACGGCGCCCTGCCGCACCGCCACAAAGCCGATCGACGGCCAATTGTCATTCCTGTCCTGCACTTTGACCGTGACTTTGCAGTGACCGGGGATGGGGTTCGGCCCCTGATCCTTCGCCTGCACGTCGATTTCAATAATCGGGCTCTCCTCGTAGTCGATCGTCCCTTGTATTTTGATGACCCCCGTTTTGGGATCTATGGAGAACATGTCTTTGATGCGGTCCGAACCATAGATGCTCAGGGAATAGGTTACCTGGCCGTTACTTCCCTCATCGGGGTCAGTGGCGTTCAGATCGATCAGCACCGTCCCGGCTGGCGAGTTCTCCGGAATCTCCACAACGTACGAGGGCTTCTCAAAAGCGGGGCTGTTGTCGTTGGAGTCGATGACCTTCACGTTGATCTGCATGGTGCCGGATTTGGGATATTCTCCTCCGTCGGTGGCGGTTATGATGAGAGTGTGATGGCTGCGTTCCTCTCGATCTAAAGACCTCTGGACCACCAGCTCAGGGAATTTGGTTCCATCGCCTCTGGATTTGACATCCAGAGAAAATATGCTGTAATCATCTCTGGTGATTTGATACGTCTTCAGGCCGTTTTCCCGCGTGTCGGGATCATAGGCGGCAGCCAGGGGGAAGCGGGTGCCCGGGGCTGCGTTCTCCGAGATGTCGATGTCGATCTGCTCCGAGGGAAAGCTGGGTGCGTTGTCATTAATGTCCTGAATGTCCACCTTGATCATGCAGATCTCCTTGTCGTTGGCGAACACCTCCATGGAGAGCTGGCACTTGGAGTTCCGTTTGCACAGTGTTTCCCTGTCGATCTTCTTCTTGGTGAACAGCAGCCCACTTTCAGGGTCCACGTCTATGAGGTGCGGCGCCGAATTCTCCAGCACCCTGAAGTTGGACTTCTTACCCTGCTCGCCCAGCTCCAACCCGGCATCCTTGGCGATGTTTCCAATGGGAATCCTCTCGATCTCCTCCGGTATGGTGTAGTTCAAGTTCTTCAACGTCAGGGCTTGCGCCCACAGCAGGAGGAAGCACAAAACCGAAAGATACATCCCTCCAGACGCGCTTCACGCTTCCGACCTGTTGATCCGCCCCGTGAGCTCACGATTCCAACCTGCTCCTGGCAGCCTGCTCATGGCGAACCCATCCCTAGGGGCAAAGTGCGCCTGCGGCCGTCTCCTCTTGCCCTCTCGTCCCTTTAATCCCAAGCTTCTACAGGCTTCTACAGCATCTAATTGATATTCTGCTAAATGCCCGGGCGCGCTGGAGATCACCACCATCCAGCTTCCACCACCAAACAGCCTGGCTGGGTTTTCTCCTATGACACACAGAAAGCAGAAGAGAAAGAAGAGAATGCTCACTGCCCTTGTAAAATTAAATTTATTTTATTTTATTTTTTTCCTCCCAAGTCCCCTAAAAGTCAGCCAGGTCCAGGAAAAACAGCATTCTAATTAATATTTTTTAATAATCATGCCTGCGACCTCACTGAAAAGCGCGTCTAATGCGTAATATTCCTGATTCCTCCCCGAATTACGTGGACGGCGTGCAAATGATGGCTCCCTGGATGCTTTACACGGTCTTAAATTTGCATTTCTAATATTCCATAAAGGTATGAAGTATAAAATATGAGGCTAAATATGTTGTTGGAAGATTTTGTTCCTGGGGAGGGGGTTTTAAGCAAACGCACAACAGCAAGTACCTGGCCGTGTGGAGGACACGCCATGAATACAGATGCGTGGAAAGCCTGCAGGCGCACGGATCGTTCTGTTTTGTTCGAACCCCGACCACGACGGCTTTGGTTCTAGAGCCTGTGTTTGATCCGAGTGCCATCCCTTGGCTGAGGGCAGCAGATCTGTTGCATGCCGACCGCGAGGCGCATCTGCCAAGGACTCGCATCACATCTGGGTGAATGACAACTCAACAAGAGACACGCACTTACCCCGGACGCGGCGTGCTGGCCATCCAAAAGGCGAGCGGCGTGGACAAACAGACAGGTTTACATCCGATTTAGGGTCGAGGAATGCTGGGCAAACGGGGCAAACGGGGCGAACGGGGCAAAGGCAGTGCGCGCTCCAGTGCGCGCTCCGGTGCGCGCTCCAGCCCGGTGGATTAGAATGCAGCGAGGCTCCCGTGATCCGCCTGCAGTGAGTCACGCGGCGTCCTGCGTGGAATCTCTAAGAGGAGGACACGGGTCCGAGTGGGAAACATACATCCACGGACGAGGCGACGAGCCCCGGAGCGCCGCGCGTCCCCAAGCCGTGCGCGTACTTGTGCCCGGGCTGGATCTCCTGGATCTCCAGCGCACGACGCCGCCGTGGATCCGCTGTCCTGGGCGTGGGGTGGAGGGGTGGACAGAGGGATCGGCGTGGGGGGCAGCGCGGCGTGGATCACTTCGCGGCAGTTCTCGGCTGTTCCGTCCCGAGTTCGATGCCTTTCTTTCAGCGTCTCCCTCACTGACTGAACTCACTTTCTCCCACTGCGTTAAAGGTCGTTGCTGATCAGCAGCCAGCCAATCACCGGAGCCGTAGGGCGCGGCTTGGGGGTGGCCAGCAAATAGACGGACGCGGGAAGCGTGTAGGGGCGGAGTCGGATCAAGCGGAGTTGAAAGCGAGAAGCCCCGCCCTCGCCCCGCCCCCCGGGCCGCCCCCGGCACGGCTCCAGATTTCAAATCGAGGGTTCAAACCGAGCAGCGGGATTTAAAAACACTAACTGAAGCCACTTGTTGTTTTCCTCACGAAGACGCTCTGCTTTAACGGTCACGCTGTGCTCGTGGATGAGGACACGTCCCGGCCCACGCGTGGGACCCATAATAAAGTGTATACAACGTCATCGAGGCCTATAATAAAAATGTATTGTACTAATCAAATCCAAACATCTATCCATCCATCCATTATCTTCCACTTTATCCTTTACTAGGGTTGGGGTGGGTGGGGGGGGGCATCCAGGGGACACACACTCACACAAACACACTCTATATGGGGCAATTTGGAGAATTCAATGGACCTTGATCCATGTTTTTGGACTGTGGGAGGAAACCGGAAACCCACGCGAACATAGGGAGAACATGGAAACTCCACCCAGATTGGGATTCGAACCGGGAACACTCTATATGGGGCAATTTGGAGAATTCAATTGACCTTGATCCATGTTTTTGGACTGTGGGAGGAAACCGGAGAACCCGGAGGAAACCCAGGCGGACACGGGGAGAACATGGAAACTCCACCCAGATTGGGATTCGAACCGGGAATCCCTAGCGCTGAGAGGAGAACATGCCAACCACTAAACCACTGGCCCGCCCCAGTTTGCATTTCATTTACAAGATTTGTGATAATCTGCCTCTCAGCGCTGGGGGTCCAGTTTGGAACCCCGATCTGAATGATGTTTCCATGTTCTCCCTGTGTCCATGTGGGTTGTCACCAGGTTCTCCGCTTCCCTCCCACAGTCCCAAAACATGGATTCAAGGTGAATTGGCTGCTCTAAATTGCCCTGATCTATATCGCTCGTACATAAATCGCTCCTATATAGTGTATGTGTGTGTGCCCAATAATGAATTGATGTCCTGTATATCTGTGCAGCACCTGAACCCCCCCCCCTTCTTTGCGATCTTAGTAGAGGATTAAGCAGAAGATAATGAGATAAGATTAATTATGTCATACGCAATAACACATCACAAAGATTAATCAAATCCGCTGTATTTATTAAAAACATCATTTTTTTCTGCAGACCCTTATCATAAGGTTTATTTTGCTAAACACCCATCTTCCTGTCCATTTCCAAGGCATTTAATAAATAAAATATCACGACTGTGACAAGGAGCTCCTCATTCAACAAGCTAAACCATGGAGAAAGTGCCAAAGTGCAGCCCTGGGAATCATGTACGTATCCACAAGACCTTCGAGATTATTTTTTGCTGACGCAGATAAAAATAAATGTTCTTTGTTGGTCCAAAACAGTCTACAGATGTCCATTCCGTGTTTTTTGTTCCTAACTGTGGCTTCCGTGTTCGTCAGGCCATCCGCTCCCCATCCGTCAATAGGTAGAGAGGAAAGGGCCATTCAAACCCCGGCGCTTTTACCCAGCGGTATTTCTGAGCACAGTAGAGACAGTGACAGGGACATTTCAAGGTTACTGTAGTTGAAAATAGTCTACCAACCAAAAATATCTGGCTAAGAGCATCCGGCGGGAGCAGATGAATGATGAGGAGGACACCCGCCGTGCAGTGGAAGAAGATACTACACTAAAAACAAAACCCGTTCTAGAATTAATCTGTTGTTGAAACACTGGGTGGAGGTTCTGTAGCGATCGTACCTCAGAGTTAGGTCTACACTGCCTGGTTTTTCCACCAACAGCATGAAAATTCATAATAACAGGCCACGTCTGCCTCTCAGCGCTGGGGATCCAGGTTTGAATCCCAATCTGGGTGCAGTTTCCATGTTCTCCCCATGTCCGTGTGGGTTTCCTCCGGGTTCTCAAGTTTCCTCCATCCATCCATCCATCCATCCATCCATCCATCCATCCATCCATTATCTTCCGCTTTATCCTATATTAGGGTCGCAGTGGTGGTGGGGGGGGGGGTTCCCCATGCCCATCCAGGGGAGAACGTTTTGGGCGCTGGGGAGATACACCCAGGACAGGGCGCCAATCTATCACTGGACACACTCACTCGCACAGACACACTCTCATGGATCAAGGTCAATTGAATTCTCCAAATTGCCCCATATAGGGTGTGTCTGTCTATGTGAGTGAGTGTGTGCCCAGTGTTAGATTGTCGCCCTGTCCTGGGTGCAGACAAAACCACCCACGGAAAGGTCCGAGTACAGGGTCAGCCATGATACAGCACCTCTGGAGCAATAAGGGGTTAAGGGACTTGCTCAAGTGCCCTATCTGGCATCTTTAATTATTTATTATTATATTATTTATATATTATTTACTATTATATTTAATTATTATTTCTTATTTTAATATCCCTTTTTTAGCTGCATGACCTCAGATGAAATTCAGATACTAAAGCTGCTCTGTGAGCAGAGTGAACAGAGGTACCGTAATTCACTCAGAGCATTAGTGCCCTCTAGTGGACACCTCTTTCAAAATGCAGACTTCAAAGCGTTTTAATGTCTGCACATGGCTGTGGAGGCAGAAAGCGTATGTACAGTGTGTACCTCCTCTGTTTATGACACACAGGTCTCCTCCTGAAGAAACAATGTCTGAAACTGCCGGAAAAAAAGGGCACTGCGCTGACTCAGCACCCCGCCGAGTCCCGAGGAACGGCGCTCATCACATCCACCACTATTCATCTGTCATGAGCAGCGCAGTCTGGACAGTCTGTCTGTGATGCGAGCTGAGGCTCCATGCTCTAATGTCATGATTCTTCACTAATGACATCACAAACGAGTCCCATAAATCCACCGGTGGATGAATCCTAACCCTCAGTGTTACGGAAATGCAAAGTTATGACTATGTTTATCCATCCATCCATTATCTCCCGCTTTATCCTCTACTAGGGTTGCGGGAGGGTTCCCCATACCCATCCAGGGGAGAACGTTTCAGGTGCTGGGCAGATACATCCAGGACAGGGTGCTAATCCATCGCCGGGCACACCTTCACTCACACAAACACACTCTATATGCGGCAATTTGGAGAGTCCAGTTAACCTTGATCCATGTTTTTGGATTGTGGGAGGAAACCTGAGAACCCGGAGGAAACCCACGCGGACACGGGGAGAACGTGGAAACTCCACGCGGACACGGGAAGAACGTGGAAACTCCACCCAGATCGGGATTCGAACCTGGAGCCCTCTCCTTTGACCTGGATTAATTATTATAATAATTCATTCATTCATTCATTCATTCATTCATTATCTTCCACTTTATCCTCTATTAGGGTCGCGGTGGGGTTCCCTATGCCCATCCAGGGGAGAACGTCTCGGGCGCTGGGCAGATACACCCAGGACAGGGCGCCAATCTATCGCTGGGCACACACTCACTCACACAGACACACTCTATATGGGGCAATTTGGAGAGTCCAGTTAACCTGATCCATGTTTTTGGACTGTGGGAGGAAACCTGAGAACCCGGAGGAAATCCACGCGGACACGGGGAGAACGTGGAAACTCCACGCGGACACGGGAAGAAAGTGGAAAAACTCCACCCAGATCGGGATTCGAACCTGGAGCCCTCTCCTTTGACCTGGATTAATTATTATAATAATTCATTCATTCATTCATTCATTATCTTCCGCTTTATCCTCTATTAGGGTCGCGGTGGGGTTCCCCATGACCATCCAGGGGAGAACGTCTCGGGCGCTGGGCAGATACACCCAGGACAGGGCGCCAATCTATCGCTGGGCACACACTCACTCACACAGACACACTCTATATGCGGCAATTTGGAGAATTCAATTGACCTTGATCCATGTTTTTGGACTGTGGGAGGAAACCTGAGAACCCGGAGGAAACCCACGCAGACACGAGGAGAACATGGAAACTCCACCCAGTTTGGGATTCGAACCGGGAATCCCTGGCGCTAAGAGGAGGACATGCCAACCACTAAGCCACCGTGCCTATGTTTATACCTTATTTTATTATTAATTATATTATTATAATAGGGCGGCACAGTGACTTAGTGGTTAGCATGTTCTCCTCTCAGCACTAGGGATTCCCGGTTCGAATCCCCATCTGGGTGTCCTCCCCGTGTCCATGTGGGTTTCCTCCGGGTTCTCCGGTTTCCTCCCACAGTCCAAAAACATGGAACAAGTTAATTGAATTCTCAAAATTGCCCCCTATAGAGTGTGTCTGAGTGAGTGAGTGTGTGCCCAGCGATGGATTGGCGTCCTGTCCTGGGTGTCTGCCCAGTGCCTGAAACGTTCTCCCCTGGATGGGCATGGGGAACCCCACCGCGACCCTAATAGAGGATAAAGCGGAAGATAATGAATGAATGAATGAATGAATAAATTATTATAATAATTAATCCAGGTCAAAGGAAAGGGCTCCAGGTTCGAATCCCGATCTGGGTGGAGTTTCTACGTTCTCCCAGTGTCCACATGGGTTTCCTCCGGGTTCTCCGGTTTCCTCCCACAGTCCGAAAACGTGGATCAAGATCAGTTGAATTCTCCAAATTGCCCCAGATAGAGTGTGTCTGTGTCTGAGTGAGTGTGCCCGATGATAGATTGGCGCCCGAGACGTTCTCCCATGAACAGGCATGGGGAACCCCGCCGCGACCCTAGTAGAGAATAAAGCAGAAGATAATGGATGGAGGTTCCATGGTCTTACTTCATGCCTGCATATAATAAATCTCATTGTACATTTAAAGGTGTTACTGTCAGCAGAATGGAGAACAGCCCCCCGGTCTGACGGAGCAGGCTGCGGACCTGAAGGACCTTAATGTGTTCAAGCAGCGGAGGAATTGGTCAGCGTTGCGCAGCTCATTGCGTATTCCCGCCCGGTACACTTTGATTATCCTCAGCCGCTTTGCCTTTGTCATATCATTACCAGACTGTCTGTTTAATGCAGGCTGTTCAAAGCTCCTTAGGCTCTAATGCCCTTTGATTATGCAGAGATGGGACACATTCAGTGGCGCCTCACCACTAATATTTCCTGCCCGGCCTCATTTCAGTCCACCGCTGCCCTGACAAGCGTTCATGCCACGCTGAAAACGATAAGAGAACACAGACTGTGCACTCTCCTGTCAGCCTCGTCCAAATTCACCTTCTGAACTGAGGGTACTAGTCTCGATCTAGTAAGTACTAACTTATAACTAACTAATAGTGTCGCATTGCATTGATAGTGTTGTTTCCATGTGAAAGTCACAGTATACAAATTTTTAAAAAGCCTGTTTCATGTTGTTTACTGCAACATACACACAAACAGCTGACTTAGCGCTTTCTCACATCGCGTCGTACAGATCAGGGTGCTACGAACGCTCACAACATTATTGCTTCCAACTCGGAAACCCATTAGGGAAACTTTTACCTGCTGTGTGTATATATATAT
>JAFMOD010000306.1:706629-827290 GCA_019802435.1 Corydoras maculifer | reverse complement strand
GTAGAGAGTCCAAAATTTTACAAAAGATCACAGTTGGAGACTTGCCGAAGATGGGGTCACCAAGTCTCCAAATCTACAATTACACTCCACCTCCATGGCAACTAGCTATTTCAAAGAGACACCAGTGGAAAGGTCTTTTTTAAACCCACCACAAATGTGGGGGTCTGGTGGTTTGCTGACTGGAACTGGAACTGGAACCAGAACCGGGGCCTGAATAAGCATGTGGGGAAAAAAATTCAAATATTTGAAAAAAAAAAATATATAAAAAATATGTATATATCCATATTTCCATTTATTATCTTATACTTTATCCTGTACTAGCGTTGTGGGGGGTGGGGGGGTCCCCATGCCCATCCAGGGGAGAATGTTTCGGACGCTGGGCCAGGACACCCAGGACAGAGCGCCAATCACTGGGCACACACTCACTCACACAAACACACTCTATATGGGGCAATTTGGAGAATTCAATTGACCTTGATCCATGTTTTTGGACTGTGGGAGGAAACTGGAGAACCCGGATGGAAACCCACGCGGACATGGAGAGAACATGGAAACTCCACCCAGATTGGGATTCGAACCGGGAATCCCTAGTGCTGAGAGGAGAACATGCCAATCACTAAGCCACCATGCGGCCTATATTGGGCAATTTGGAGAATTCAATTGACGTTGATCCATGTTTTTGGACTGTGAGAGGAAACTCTGATGAACTCTGAGGAAATGTCTGATCCACTCACACCACACACTAACATGCCATGTCACTATCACTGCAGTACTGAGACTCATTAACCACCCTAATACCTCCTCTGTGAGGGTCCTGATGATCGCAGAACATACTTAAGCAGACAAACAAAGGATATAAAGAAACAGATGGACTACAGACTGTAATTGTAGAACTACAAAGTCCATCTATATGGTCGGTGGAGGACATGCAGACTCATAATAAACTGTATTATTGTACTTTCTGAGCACGATGGCTCAGAATGAGACAGAACCCTCTAAGGGACTTATATATGTTGCTATGAGTTTCCATGAGGTCAAATCATTATTTTGGAAAATGGACTCGGCTCGTACCTTAAGCAAACGGTGCCATCAAATCACCTTTAAAACCCTGAAACAAAACAAACCGACCACTGCGTAAAGCAAACTCCACTCCGCTTCTGACTTTTCCTCATCCCCAACCTCCACCCCACCAACATCTCCCTCCGTCCGTCTCCTCCGGCCCGTCTCGGCTTTTCTTCTTTGTTCTGCGCTCGCGAGATAAGAGCACGGAAGCATATTTCCAATTATTGTTTTGTCAGTTCGACAAACCTCGCGAAATGGAAGATCGTCGGAGGATGGCCATCCCGACCGGCATGTGCTCGCACCTTTCCCAGCGTTGGTCCCGCCTCGCAATTTTAATTACTGTGCAGAAGATTAAATTACGAAACAAAGCATTCGAGTTTGCAAAGCGATTAAAAGCAGTGACAGAGGAAGCTTGTCATCGGCACTGGAAAACAATTCGGGGGAGACGCCGGGGATTAATTCTTCATTCATTCGGGCGATTGGTGATTGATGCTGTAGGTTTTGTTATTATTATTATTATTTTTTATTTTTTATCTCGCAGCTCGAGCGTTGAGCCTCCACTGTACAAACAACTTAGCTGTAATTGCTGCTGTCTGACGGCCTGGTATGAGAGGGCTCACCCTGCGTTTTAACATCCAACACGGCTGACACTAATAGTCCACAAACTCCTGATTAGCTTTTCGGGAAACTTACCCGTCGCCGTCAAGACTCATCAAAAGTGAACCGGTGCTAACCGGTCGGCGACGTGAAGCTGACATATCACCAAAACAGCATAATTAATGTATGTGTCATTTCATAATACGCTCCAGCACATGGCAAACTCACCAACTACCCCCCCCCATCCCACACACACACACACACACAAACACACACCCACACACACTCTACATCGCTCCTTTATATGCAGCTGCTCCTGTTTTCTTGTAAAGATAGAAAAACTTGGGTGATGGATGATTTTCAGCATTGCAGTGACACTGGGGGCGACATGGTGGTGCAGGGGTCTGCATGTCCATCACATTGTTGTCCTAGGTGTCTGCCCAGCAGCAGACACCCAGGACAAAACTGCAAGTCCACCACATCCAGCTGTCCTGGGTGTCTGCCCAGCAGCCGAGAATTAGGCAGAAGATAATGAGAAGAGCCTTCATATGATGTTTCTGATGCTTGGGCGATGTCGTCGGGTTCTCTGGTTTCTTCCCACAGTCCAAAATCATGCTTTCAGGGTAAATTGGCTGCTCTAAATTGCCCCTATATAGTGTGTCACACACATAGACACACACACACTCTACATCTCTGTTTTATATGCAGCTGCTCCTGTTTTCTTGTAAAAAAAAAAAAAAAACTTGGGTGATGGATGATTTTCAGCATTGCAGTGACACTGGGGGCGACATGGTGGTGCAGGGGTCTGCATGTCCACCACATTGTTAGCTGTCCTAGGTGTAACTGCCCAGCAGCTAAAATGTTCTCCCCTGAATGGACATGGGGAACCCCCTTTACCCTGGAAGAGGATTAGGAGGAAGATAATGAGAAGAGCATTCATAGGATGTTTATGATGCTTGGGCCATGTCGTCGGGTTCTCTGGTTTCCTCCCACACTCCAAAATTATGATTTCAAGGTAAATTGGCTGCTCTAAATTGCCCCTATATAGTGTGTGTCTGTGTGAGTGGGCACTTGAGAAGAGCCTTCATATGATGTTTCTGATGCTTGGGTGATGTCGTTGGGTGCTCTGGTTTCCTCCCACAGTCCAAAATCATGATTTCAAGGTAAATTGGCTGCTGTAAATTGCCCCTATATAGTGTGTGTCTGTGTGAGTGTGAGTGGGCATTTGAGAAGAGCCTTCATATTATGTTAATGATGCTTGGGCGACATGTGGTGTAGCATTTGGCATGTCCGCTGGAGATCCAGGTTAAAATTTCAATCAGGAGTGGAGTTTCCTTGTTCTTGTTGTGTTTCTTTATCATTGGGTTCTCCACTTTCAAATTGGCTGCTCTAAATTGCCCCTATATAATCTGTTTGTCTGTTTAAGTGAGTGTGTGCCCAGCGACGAACTGGGTGTATTCACCAGGCAGCCAAAATGTTCTCCCCTGGATGGTCATAGGACCCCCTTGTGACCCTGGTAGAGGAATAGGTGGAAGATAATGAGGATAGACTTCATATGATGTTTATGTTGCTTGGGCAACATGGTGGTCTAGCATTCAGCATGTACGCTGGAGATCATTGGGTTCATTGGGTTCTCCAGTTTCAAATTGGCCGCTCTAAATTGCCCCTATATACTGTGTGGCTGTGTGTGCCAAATGTTCTCCCCTAGATGGGCATGAGGACCCCCCCCACCACATCCATCCGTCAAGCCGTGACTCTATAGTCCAGTTAGCAATATAAGTATATGATCCATAAAGTTTCCCAGGAAAGGTATTTCTGCAATACCAGAATTGTTCCCAAACATTCCAGTCAGGGGGGCAATTAGTACCTCCAATCTACCCTTCAGCATGCCTTTGGAATGTGGGAGGAAAGCCGAGAACACAGAAGAAAACCCACTCACAGGAAGAACACTCCACACAGAAAGGCCCTTTGTTCGCCCCAACCAGGCTGCAGCGCCAACCACTGCACCACCGCGCCGCCACATGCCCCGAGATCTAGATTCAGAACTCGGAAATCAGTCTGAACGGTGTCATGGGCGAAGTGAAGTTTAAGTACCCTGTGTATTTCTAAAAGTGACATGCGCTTGGCGAAGCTGCGAGATATCTACCACATGTGCTTATTGATCAGAGCTGAAGTCCAGCCAAATTTCCAGCTTCACAGCGAACGCCAAGCGAGCGCATCGATTCAAAGCCGCGTACATTTTTATCCGCTCGCCATCCTTCAAGTCCGGGCCGGGTTCCTTTTGTTTTTCACGGCGCTCTCTTACTCCCGCTTTAATCCTCACTGCGGGTACCATCAGTGTCTATATGAAAACACTACATTATCATCAGGCTCAGTTTCCATTTTCCTTCTTGTGGGAATTGCGATAAATTGGTTTGTGCAAAAGAATGCTCTTTATAGAAAAGAGACAGCTCTCGCTCTAATTTGTTCATCTGATCCATAAAGAATAGATCAAGAGGACGGAATTATGGACTACTTTATAGCAAAATGGGTCAGTGTGCGGGAGCTGCTTTTTTTTGGGATTTCTTACAGAGGAATTATCGCAGGGTTGGGCCGTTGCATTAATTCCGGCGATGCACAAAAGCACAGGAGAAGTAAAAAATGTTACAAACCGGAGAGCCATTGAATCTGGGTGACCTAATAAAAAAAAACCTGCCTTTCTATTACAGACAAAAGCCAACTTCAACAGGCTGGAACATGCAGGCTGAGGCTGCTTCCACTCTAGAAAGGGCTAAAAGTATGGAGACAGGGTTACAGAGACAGGGGGTTGATGGAGATGCCGTTTTAAAACCATTTAAAAAAGGGTTAATGCTGGGACAGGACAAGCTTCATACGTCAGAATGGTCAAATGTAACTGTAAGGTCAGGTACTGATGGGGTGTTTAGTGCGGATGGAATCCGGGTTTAGCGGCATGGTGGTTTAGTGTTTAGCATGATCTCCTTTCAACGTTAGGGATTCCTGGTTTTAATCCCAATCTGGGTGGAGTTTTCATGTTCTCCCCGTGTGCATGTTTTTTTTTGGGGGGGTGGGGGTGGGTGCCAAAAACAGGGTGCCAATCCATCACTGGGCACATACTCATTTAGATAGGGGCAATATCTAACATCAGTCAGTTTCTCTTGAATCCATGTTTTTTAAATGTGGAGAACTCTAGAGAATCCAGAGAAAACCCAAATGGACACACAGGGAGAACATGGAAACTCCACCCAGGAGGGGTGGAGGTTATCTCTATGTCCATCCAGGGGAGAACATTTCAGGAGCTGCTTAGATACACCCAGGACAGGGCAACTATCCATTCATCACTCACTCCCACACAAACACTGTATAAGGGCAATCTGAAGCAGCCAATTCACCTTGAATACATGCTGCCATGAATGGATTGATTAATTCATTTATTATCTTCCTCTTTATCCTCTACCAAGGTCAGGAGGGGTGGAGGTTACCCCTATGTCCATCCAGGGGAGAACATTTCAGGAGCTGCTTGGATACACCCAGGACAGGGCGACTATTCATCCATCACTCACTCCCACACAAACACTGTATAAGGGCAATCTGGAGCAGCCAATTCACCTTGAATACATGCTGCCATGACTAGAATGATTCATTCATTCATTATATTCCTTTTATATTCCTCATGCCCATTCAGGGGAGAACGTTTCGAGCACTGGGTGGATATGCCCACATCAGGGTACCAATCGCTGGGCACGCACTCAATCACACACAAACTTACACTTACACAAACACACACTATATGGGGCATTTTAGAGCATTAAGTTTACCTTAATCCATTATTTGGACTGTGGGAACGCAAAGAAAACCCACACGGAAACATAGAAACTCCACCCAGATTCCCAGCGCTGGCCCGTGCCACCCGTGAAACCTTATAATCCTTATTATAAACTCCTTGTTATTGCATATGTCCTTTAATCCTGAATAATAATTCGACGTTTAAACGCAGCAGTACAGTAGAACCCGAGTCTTGACTTGTTCTGCTGCAAAACATCCGCATCATAGTTGGGAATTTAAAACCCCCTTAAATTGTCATATTCTTTTCAGTCCAGCAGAGTGCAAAGGGACGACTGCAGAGAAGCACGCTGTGAATAAGCCCCTTCTCCACGTTCTCTTCTTTCAGCCCTGGTCCTGTTAAATGACCCCTTGTCCCCTGTCTCCTTCAGTGGGATAATAATAATGATAATTGTGGAGTAAATTGCAGCTTGGGAACAGAGGAGGCTGACAGTAGCTTCCTGAGGCTGTGTCTTCCACCCCCCCCCCCAATCCCCACCACCCCATCCCCACCCCTCGATGACTCTGTGGTCATCCATGTTCCACACGTGCTCTCACAGAGGCACACCAGGCGCAAACATCCGGCCGGATGGGGGCCGAGCGGTCAGCCGGGTCAGGCTCTGCCAAGGAAACGGCACCCGACGCTGAGGGTTCTTTAGAATTTGGTTCTAGGTTTTTTTTTTCATGACGGGCCGGTGGGTTCTGGAGGGTATGAAAAAAGCATAAGAAGAGGTGATGTGTGAATCAGTCAAGGACAAAGGAGATAAAAAAAAGGAAGTGATGGCTTTATCCTTGATGGAGTCTTTGACCTCATTAGAACGACTTTGTTGGGAAAATGAAGCTGAATGTGGGATTGCCTGTCTGCCGGCTGAAAAGCATTTCACTCACCTCTATTTAATTACGTCTTTCACTTCTCTAATTGCCAAAGTGCACGCAGGAAACGTGCGGCGGGCGGTCAGCGGGGCGCGGGGATTATTCCATTAAAAGAAGGCTGCGAGAAAGAGAATTTATATCAACAGTCCTGACACCATGTTTAACATGCTGGACATCTGCTTTGCGGTTAGCCCGTCCGACTCTCAGCATCGGGGATACGGGTTCCAATCCCAATATGGGTGGAGTTCTCCACGTGTCTGTGTGGGTTTACTCTGCGTTCTCCGTTTTCCTCCCACTATCCAAAGCCAATTGACTAAAAAACAATTGGTAAATTGGCTGCTCTAAATTGCCCCATATAGAGTGTGTTTGTGGGTGTGTGTGAGTTAGTGTGTGCCCCGTGATGGATTGGCGCCCTGTCCTGGGTGTATCTGCACAGCGCCCGAATTGTTCAACCCTGGATGCGCATGAGAGACCCCCCCTCACCCAGCGACCCTAGTAGAGGATACAGTAAAAGATAATGGATGGATGGACGGATAGCGTGTGTGGGTGTGTGTGTGCCCTGTGATGGATTGGCTCCCTGTTCTGGGTGTATCTGTCCAGCGCCCGAAACGTTCACCCCCCCTCCCCCTAAACAGAGTAGAGGATTAGGTGGAAGATAATGAGATGAGCCCTTGTATGATGTTTAACAAACATAACACACACACGAAATCTGCTTCTGGCAACATGGTGGTGTAGAGGTTTGCACGTCCACCTCAGTGCTGGGACTCCAGGTTTGACTCCAAATTTGAGTGGAGTTTCCATGTTCTCCCTGTGTAAATTAATAAAGGTAAATTGAATGCTCTAAATTGCCCCATTAAGAATGTTTCTGTGTGAGTGGGTGTGTACCCAGCAATAGAATGGTACCCTGTCCTGGGTATATCCACCCCGCGCCTGAAACGTTCTCCCCTGGATGGGCATGGGGAACCCTCCACAACCCTAGTAGAGGATAAAGCAGAAGATAATGAATGGATGAATCATTTTAGCCATGGGCGGCCCGGTCGGCCATTCAGTGCTGGGGATCCGGGTTCGAATCTGGGTTTCTGAGTTTCTCCAGGTTCGGCAGTTTCCTCCCACAGTCTATTTAATGGGTTACATATGGATGGACATGGGTGTTACCTCCACCCCCAATGACCTTAGTAGAGGATTAAGTTGTTAATAATGAGATGAGATGAGAAATATTCATTCATTTATTCATTATCTTCCGCTTTATCCTCTATTAGGGTCGCGGTGGGGGGTTCCCCATGCCCATCCAGGGGAGAACGTTTCGGGTGCTGGGCAGATACACCCAGGACAGGCCGCCAATCTATCACTGGGCACACACTCACTCACACATACACACTCTAAATTGGGCAATTTGGAGAATTCAATTGACTTGATCCATGTTTAAGGACTGTGGGAGGAAACTGGAGAACCCGGAGGAAACCCACGCAGACACGGGGAGAACATGGAAACTCCACCCAGATAGGGATTCGAACCGGGAATCCCTAGCGCTGAGAGGAGAACATGCTAACCACTAAGCCACCGTGCCACCCAATTATTATTATCCATTATATTCCGCTTTATCCTCTATTAGGGTCGCGTTGGGGTTCCCCATGCCCATCCAGGGGAAAACGTTTCGGGTGCTGGGCAGATACACCCAGGACAGGACGCCAATCTATCACTAGGCACACACTCACTCACACATACACACTCTATATGGGGCAATTTGGAGAATTCAATTGACCTGATCCATGTTTTTGGACTGTGGGAGGAAACCGGAGAACCCGGAGGAAACCCACGCAGACAGCAGACACGGGGTGAACATGGAAACTCCACCCAGATGGGGATTCGAATCGGGAATCCCTAGCGCTGAGAGGAGAACATGCCAACCACTAAGCCACCGTGCCACCCGAAATAGCAAATATATAGAATAAATATATAGATACAGAGGTACATCTGTAGGGTCCGGACTCTTTACAGGGAGTTAAATATTTGAAGATCCTATTCTCAGTATTTACTGCATGCAATTAGAGGAAATTACATGGCGAGGTACAGTAGCACTGAGCACTGTACATCCAAAATTATTGCATATCTGCCTTGCATACTTCAGTGGTTTGGGAGTTGAAAGAGAGAGAGCGAGCGAGAGAGAGAGAGAAGCTTGCTGCCTCTAACTCCTCATGACTCTTATCTCCTCTTCTGTTACGGCAGCCTCCTTCCCCGGGCCTTTGATGTGGAAATAAAGGCAGGTATCCAGTACCATATTTGGAAACGGCAGCGCAGTGATATCAGGTCCGGCCATTTGAGGGATGATGTTGCCCCGGTGTAAGCGTGGCCCCTGAACACTGACCCGGGAACCGATAAAAGGAGGATGAGGAGGACGAGGAGGACGGATTCAAGAGTGACAGGAATCAGCTCTCAATAGGAGTCTGTTAAAAAGCCGTCAGCTGGATCTATAATAATCCATCCATTATCTTCTGCTTTATCCTCTAGTATGGTCACGGGGGGGTTCCCCATGCCCATCCAGGGGAGAACGTTTCGGGCGCTGGGCAGATACACCCAGGACAGGGCGCCAATCATTGGGCACACACTCACTCACAGGCACACTCTATATGGGGCAATTTAGAGCATTCAATTGACCTTGATCCATGTTTTTAGACTGTGGGAGGAAACCGGAGAACCCGGAGGAAACCCACACGGACACGGGGAGAACATGGAAACTCCACCCAGATGGGGATTCGAACCGGGAATCCCTAGTGCTAAGAGGCAAAATGTGCTAACCACTAAGCCACCGTGCCGCCCTGGATCTATAATAATAATAATAATAATAATAATGAGCAACACGGTGGCTTAGTGGTTGGCATGTTCTCCTCTCAGCACTAGGGATTCCCGGTTCGAATCCCAATCTGGGTGGAGTTTCCATGTTCTCCCCGTGTCCGTGTGGGTTTCCTCTGGGTTCTCCAGTTTCCTCCCTCAGTCCAAAAACATGGATCAAGGTCAATTGAATGCTCCAAATTGCCCCATATAGAGTGTGCCTGTGAGTGAGTGTGTGCCCAGTGATAGATTGGCGCCCTGTTCTGGGTGTATCTGCCCAGCGCCTGAAATGTTCTCCCCTAGATGGGCATGGGAAACACCCCCTGAACCCAATATAGGATAAAGCGGAAGATAATGGATGGATGGAATAATAATAGTACGCAACACGGTGGCTTAGTGGTTAGCATGTTCTCCTCTTAACAGGGATTCCTGGTTCGAATTCCTATCTGGATGTAGTTTCCATGTTCTCCCCATGTCCGCGTGGGTTTCCTCCGGGTTCTCCGGTTTCCTCCCACAGTCCAAAAACATGGATCAAGTCAATTGAATTCTCCAAATTGCCCCATATAGAGCGTGTTTGTGTGAGTGAGTGTGTGCCCAGCAATAGGTTGGCGCCCTGTCCTGGGTCTATCTGCCCAGCGCCCGAGACGTTCTCCCCTGGATGGGATAAAAGGAGGATGAGAAGGACGGACTCAAGAGTGACAGGAATCAGCTCTCAGTGGGTTTTGCAATCCGAAGCGGAGTCTGTTAAAAAGCCGTCAGCTGGATCTGAAGGGTGCTGTGATTTGCACAGGAACACGGAACCGTTACTGATGGATGATCGATAGAGTGCGCAGCCGGAGTGCTACCAGCCGCCTGCGCGTCTCCCGCCATCTGTTTTCCTTAGCCGGGCCTTAAATAGGTGTGATGCGCCCCTGCCCTCCGTCCTGACCTCCCTTTTTCACGGGGCTGTCTTTAAAGCGTTCAAATTGGACCGATGCTCATGAGGGTATCGAACCTGCAATTCACAGCCACTTCTTGCTATTATCTTTGTCCACCAAGGCAAGTCAGCCATGTAACCAATTTCATGTGTCGCATCCTCTCATCCGAGAGATGAGCGCTGGATTACCTCACCTTCTGCACATGCTCACAGACTCGCTCGCTCTTTCGCTTTCTCTCTTTTCAAGAATATTAGACTAAAACAATAAATTAAGCACTAGATATAATAGTAAAAAAAATAGCAAAAAATAAAAATAATGATAATAATAATAGAGCAATTCAATTCAATTGAATTCTCCAAATTGCCCCATATAGAGTGTGTCTGTGTGAGTGAGTGTGTGCCCAGCGATAGATTGGCGTCCTGTCCTGGGTGTATCTGCCCAGCGGCTGAAATGTTATCCCCTGGATGGGCATGGGGAACCCCCCCCGCCCCGCGAGGATAAAGATGAAGATAATGGATGGATAGATTAGTATTATTATGATGATGATGATGATGATGATGATAATATTAATAATAATAATAATAATGGGTGACATGGTGGCTTAGTGGTTAGCATGTTCTCCTCTCAGTGCTAGGGATTCCTGGTTCGAATCCCAATCTGGGTGGAGTTTCCATGTTCTCCCCATGTCCACGTGGGTTTCCTCCGGGTTCTCCAGTTTCCTCGCACAGTCCAAAAACATGGATCAAGGTGAATTGAATGCTTCAAATTGCCCCATATAGAGTGTGTCTGTGTAAGTGAGTGTGTGCCCACTGATAGATTGGTGTCCTGTCCTGGGTGTATCTGCCCAGCGCCCAAAACGTTCTCCCCTGGATGGGCATGGGGAACCTCCCCCCCCGCGACCCTAATATAGGATAAAGTGGAAGATAATGGATGGATGTATATAACATGTATTAATATGGTTTTAGCAATGCGACGGAACCTGCAGCTGTTTTTCTTCTGCGTGCAGCATTTTAATAAACTTAAACCCACTGCCTTATTTTCAGCTGATAATGCAGAAGAGCTATAAACTGTTTTCCCGGAAACTTAAAAAAAACGGATTTGCAGTCATTCTTTGACTTCGCTGTGCATGAGTTCTCTGTCGTTCTAAAAGAGCAGACACCCTTTACTAATCTGTAAAGAGATTCGTCTTTAAAATGTCAGCTTTCTTCACATTAGATACACAGCAGAATAGAAAACATTCAAAGCGAAGCTTGTATAATGCAATTGGGCATTATTTCCTCATACACAGCACCAGTCAAAAGTTTGGACACGCCTCCGTTTTCCATGTCCTCAGTTCCACTTACAGTAAAGATGGACTTTGTAGTTCTCCAATTGCAGACTGTAGTCCATCTGTTTGTGTTCTACAGTACATACTGTGTACGTCCCCTTTACTCTGTTCTAATGGTCAGAACCCCAATAGTACCACCACAGAGCAGGGGTTATTTGGTGGGTGCATTAGTCCTATCCCAGCAGTGTCTCTGAGGTGGAGAAATAAAACTAGAGCAGAAACTACTCCTTTCTTATCCATCCATCCATTATCTTCCACTTTATCCAGGGTGCCAATCCATCACTGGGCACACACCCACTCACCACTCGCTTGCACAAACACACTCTATATGGGGCAATTTCTAGAATTCAATTGACCTTGAGCCATGTTTCTGGACTGTGGGAGGAAACCAGAGAACCCGGAGGAAACTCACGTGGACAGGGGGAGAACATGGAAACCACCCAGATTGGATTCGAATTGGGATGATTAGGAATCCCTAGTGCTGAGAGGAGAACATGCCAACCACTAAGCCACCGTGCTGCCCTCCTTTCTTATCTTTTATGTCAATAGTCCCTTGTAGAAAGGTATTATTTGGTGGATGCATTAGTCCTATCCCGGCAGTGTCACTGAGGTGGAGAAATGAAACTCCAGCAGCACTGCTGCACTAAAACCCCCCCTCACCACATCAGTGTCACTGCAGAACTGACAATAAACAATCCACCACCCAAATGATACCTGTTCTGTGATGCTCCTGACCAACAGAGAACAGAGAACCAACAGGGGACTAACAAACAGAACACAGATGGACTACAGTCTGGAATTGTGGAACTACAAAGTCCATCTATATGATAAGTGGAGGAAATAGACCTTGAAGCCGGGGTGTGTAGAAACTTTTAAATGGTTGTGTTTATGGTAAACCCACGAGCAGAACGTCTCTCTAACCTTTGCATGGAACAGGTGCTTGTGCGCCGGAGGCGAACAATAAGTTCAGCATCTTGCTCTCGGGTGCTTTGCATGGTAATCAAGCAGAGAGGTAACTGATCCCCCGCATTCAAATGGAGCCGAGCACAGGGCGAGCTGGGAAAGATGATTTGTTTGTTCCGTCTAAACGAAAGAACACATAAGAAAATAGCTCGTATTAGCATTTGGCCTTTCTTCCACGTCTGAGGACGCAGGCATGAGCCGACTGGGCACAGATACAGCCACGCGTTACTCTTTTGCACCACCTGGTGGACAGTTTACACTAAACCGGCCACAATGCACACAGTCTTTAAATGAGAGCTGAAATTTGGATTGGGAGTCACGTCCCGGAGATCAAACGATACGAGACAACACCGACAGCGAATCATGTAGCCGGTAAAAGTTTATAATTCATCTAGAAAAATAAAAGAATATAAATCTAAACCCACAGTAACTAGTGCTATGACGCATTATGATCCTAATAGAAAGCATACAATAGAGTAGGGTCCTCCAAACTGCCAAGTTTGCTGCACCATTTTCTTATTTTTCATCATTAAGTTAATTAATAACATAAAAAAAAAATAATAAATAATAATAATAACAAATGGGGTGCGGCACGGTGGCTTAGTGGTTAGCACGTGGGTTTCCTCCGGGTTCTCCGGTTTCTTTCCACAGTCCAAAAGCATGGATCAAGTCAATTGATTTCTCCAAATTGCCCCATATAGAGTGTGTCTGTGTGAGTGAGTGTGTGCCCAGTGATGGATTGGCGCCCTGTCCTAGGTCTATCTGCCCAGCGCCCGAGACGTTCTCCCCTGGATGGGCATGGGAAACCCCCGCACGACCCTAATAGAGGATAAAGCGGGAGATGAATGAATGAATGAATAATAATTGGGTGGCACAGTGGCTTAGTGATTAGCATGTTCTCCTCTCAGCACTAGGGATTCCCGGTTTGAATCCAAATCTGGGTGGAGTTTCCATGTTCTCCCCGTGTCTGCGTGGGTTTCCTCCGGTTTCTCCGGTTCCCCCCCCCCCCCCGCGACCCTAATAGAGGATAAAGCACAAGATAATGAATGGATGGAAGGATGCCACGTGACGGGAGCCATCAGCACCTCCGTCTTTCGGTACTGGAGATCCAGGTTTGAATCCCAAACTGGGTGGAGTTTCCATGATCTCCCCGTGTCTGCGTGGATTTCCTCCGGGTTCTTCGGTGTCCTCCCACAGTCCAAAAACATGGATCAAGGTTAATTGAATTTTCCAAATTGCCCCATGTAGAGTGTGTCTGTGTGAGTGAGTGTGTGTCCAGTGATAGATTGGCATCCATTCCTGGGTCTATCTGCCCAGCACCCGAAACGTTCTCCCCTAGATGGGCATGGGGAACCCCCCTTGCCCCGGTTCGAATACCGATCTGGGTGGAGTTTCCATGTTCTCCCCGTGTCCGTGTGTGTTTCCTCCAGGTTCTCCGGTTTCCTCCTACAGTCCAAAAACATGGATCAAGGTCAATTGAATTCTCCAAATTGTGTGTTTTTGTGAGTGAGTGTTTGCCCAGCGATAGATTGGCACCCTGTCCTGGGTGTATCTGCAGGGGGCTGCTAGGGACTAAAGTTGCAGGAGGGTAATAGGTGGTGCTCTGACTTTGGCAGATTGCTATTTGAGTGGTGCAGCTATCTGGACTCTATGAAGACTTTTGTAAGTATTGTCTTTTTGTTTTGTATCCCAGCTTTGGACAATATGGATGGAACATTTGTCATGCCAATAAAAGCTTTTAATTTGAAATTTAATTGAATAATCAGCCATGCCGTCGTTCGATAAGCATCATACTAAAGAAAAACTAGCAGATGGACGTTTATTTTAAAAACTTCTTGGCACCTGTTCATGCTGTGCGTCTTGAAAGACTGGAACATCAACACCAGCCACTCCAAACTGATTGCTTTTAAGTGCAGGATGAGACGTGATGGATCTATTTAAGTTTCAGAAGTGTCACAAAGCGAGTGCTACAGCTCGCAGATTAGTGAAACACTCAGATGTGTGTGAAATTCCATCATTTGGTTTATGTAGGTACTTTAAACTGGCATCATGGGAAGAGGGCGGCATGCTGGGATAGTGTTAGCACGCCCGCCTATCAGCGATGAGGACTTCAGGTTCAGATCCCGATCTGGGTGGAGCTTCCAATGTCTCCCTGTGTCTGCATGGGTTTCCTCTGGGTTCTTGGGTTTTCTCCCACAGTCCAAAAACATGGATCCAAGGTGAAATGGAAGCTTTAAAATGCCCAATATAGTGTGAGTTAGTTTGTGTGTGTCTGAGTGTGAGTGAGTGTGTACCCAGTGATGGATTGGCGCCCTGTCCTGATGGTATCTGCCCAGCACTACCTGAATCCTGGGGGATTCAGCAGTAGATAATGGATGGATGGATGGATGGAAAACCTCTAGGTTTTTTCCCACAGTCCAAAAACATGGATTTAAGGTGAATTGGATGCTTTGAAATGCCCCTATGTAGTGTGCGTGTGAGTGAGTGTGTGCCCAGCGATAGATTGGCACCCTGTCCTGGGTGTGCCTGAACTGTTCTCCCCTGGATGGGCATGGGGAACCCCCCGTGACCTTTATAAACGTTCACAGTATTATACAATTAAGCGAAGCATAATATGATGAAGTGGGCGGCACGGTGATTTAGTGGTTAGCATGTTCTCCTCTCAGCGCTAGGGGTCCCCGGTTCGAATCCCAATCTGGGTGGAGTTTCCATGTTCTCGCCGTGTCCATGTGGGTTTCCTCCCACAGTCCAAAAACATTCTCCAAATTGCCCCATATAGAGTGTGTCTGTGTGTGTTTGAGTGTGTGCCCAGTGTTAGATTGGCACCCTGACCTGGGTGTATCTGTCCAGCGCCCGAAACGTTCTCCCCTGGATGGGCATGGTGAACCCCCCCCGAGACCCTAATAGAGGATAAAGCGGAAGATAATGGATGGATAGGATAATATGATGATAGGAGAGATCGTAAAAAGCAAACCAATACAGATAGAGGAAAAAAAAAAGGGCAATACTGAAGTTTATTGTGGAGAAATTAAAAAAATGGTGCAGCAAACAGCTTGACTGGCAGTTTGGAGAACCCTACTGTAGATTGATTTGCAGAAGGTTGCGGGTTATGAAACGCTGTCTATTCTGTGGTCCTGAATGTGCTTTGTATTAACTGGCCATGAGATTTTTCTGTAAAGAAGAGTGATAATTACAGATGGAAAATAAATTGACCTTTATCAGATGAACACAGAAAATAATGATGTGACCTCCTCTGATTCGGCCTTAAAAAAAGAACAGCAGCAACAGCAATAAAGAATCGATAAAGCAAACAAAGATATAACAACACTGCATTATATACAGAAATGTATTATATATATATATATATGTATATATATACAGTATCAGTGTGGCATTTTTGCTCCACTTATCATATAGATGGACTTTGTAGTTTTAAAATTCCAGACTGTAGTCCATCTGTGTTCTGGTGTTTGTTAGTCCCCTGTTGGTTCTCTGTTCTGTTGGTCAGGAGCATCACAGAACAGGTATCATTTGGGTGGTGGATTGTTTATTGTCAGTTCTGCAGTGACACTGATGTGGTGAGGGGGGTTTTAGTGCAGCAGTGCTGCTGGAGTTTCATTTCTCCACCTCAGTGACACTGCTGGGATAGGACTAATGCACCCACCAAATAACCCCTGCTCTGTGGTGGTACTATTGGGGTTCTGACCATTAGAACTGAGTAAAGGGGACGTACACAGTATGTACTGTAGAACACAAACAGATGGACTACAGTCTGGAATTGGAGAACTACAAAGTCCATCTTTACAGGAAGTGAAACTGAGAACATGAACAATAAGTGGAGCAAAAATGGGCGTGTATCCATGTTCCATCCATTATTTACCACTTAATTCTTAACTAGGGTTGCAGGGGGGGTTATGCCCACCCAGGGTGCCAATTGATCACAGTGCACACACACACTCACAAGTCTATTCACCTTAAATTCATGTTTCGCACAGTCCAAAAAAACATGGATTAAGGTCAATTGAATTCTCCAAATTGCCCCATAGAGTGTGTTTGTGTGTCTGTGTGAGCAAGTGTGTTCCCACCGATAGATTGACACCCTATCCTGGGTGTATCTACCCAGTGCCCTAAACGTTCTCACCCTAGATGGGCATGGGGATTCCCCCCGCGACCCTAGTAGAGGATAAAGCAGAAGATAATGGATGGAACATGGATACACACCCATTTCTGCCCCACTTATTGTCCATGTTCTTAGTTCCACGTCCTGTAGAAATGGACTTTGTATTCCCCAATTCCAGACTGTAGTCCATCTGTTTGTGTTCTACAGTACATACTGTGTACGTCCCCTTTAGTCTGTTCTAATGGTCAGAACCCCAATAGTACCACCACAGAGCAGGGGTTATTTGGTGGGTGCATTAGTCCTATCCCAGCAGTGACACTGTGGTGGAGAAATGAAACTCCAGCAGCACTGCTGCACTAAACCCCCCTCACCACATCAGTGTCACTGCAGAACTGACAATAAACAATCCACCACCCAAATGATACCTGTTCTGTGATGCTCCTGACCAACAGAGAACCAACAGGGGACTAACATGTAGTCAAGTTCCCGGCGCCTCCCATCATGCCGTCGCATGTCACGATATCCGATGCGTTTGTGTTTTACGAGTGTTTCCTGGTGATCGGTGGCTGGTTCTAAGGTTTTAAGCATAGAAGGGCAGAGAGCAGCGTCTCTTTCGGCTTTGCTGCTGCACTTTGATGGACAGCCGACAGTAAGATTTGAGCTCATTCAGGCAGTTCCTTAGCAACCAGATACACTCTGATATACTCTCTCGCTCTCTCTCTCATGTGCATACTCTCTTTCTCTCTCTCTCTCTCTCTCATTTGATACTTTTCCACGTTTTGCTTCCTCTGTAGAAAACAAACTCGTAAACATGATTCCTGATGCTGGACTTGTAAACGTGTGTCAGGCTGAGATGCTGGTTCTAACTAGGCTTCGAGTTCCAACTTTTTTTTTTTCCTCCGGAATTTTATAAGCAGCTATTAAAAGAAACCACCTGCCGCCTATCTGCAAGCAATCCGAGCCAGATTACAGCCGCCTGGATACAGGTGTTTCAGCATCTCCTCGCCCATGTCGGCGTCGTTTGCACACTTGCAGCGAGGTGTCGTCATGTTCTGGTTGCGCCTGACTCAAAGGATTTCATCAGATTGTTGGGAGGACAGATTGATTGGAAAGGTTCCGGAGTCAGGACTCTGCAGCTCCGTGTCCGAAGCCTCCAGCAGCACCGGATGTGATGCTTTTAAAAAACAAAATCTGCCATTTATTTCGTTTAGCCTCTTAATTTAGTGTAAGTTAGACAGGGAAGCAGTGCTAAAGGTTACAAAAAAGTTGTGTGTGTGTGTGTGTGTGTGTGTGTGTCAGAGTGCAGGTGCGAGTGTGTGTGTAGGTGTGCGCTATTGTACCTGCGCCTTGAGAAGCCTTCCGACTGAATGCATGACATTTGGAAACGTGTGGGCGGTGGAAGCGGGCGCATGATAGGTGCCTGCCTGGTTCGGTTGCCGGCGCTGCAACGTTGGAGGTCGGCCAGGTGCCAAGAGAGCGATGCATTTTCAACTCAGACGGGTGCTGATCTGGGAGCAGCTCTATTAAAATGGGTTACAGAGAATGGGAGGCTGTCATGATCTGTAATGATATCTGCTTAATCAGCATTTTAATATCTGTTACTCTATCTATTTCTTTGCTTTCTTCTTTAAGGAACCAGCCTTGCGACCTAAAGGTCCAAGGTTCGATTCTCGGACCCACCAAGTACTAAGTGCCCTTGAGCAAGGCGCCTAACACTGTGTACAGGGCTGCCCATGTATGCGCTTCATTGCATGGATGGGTTAAAGGTGGAGGACTAACACCTCGGTGTGTAAGTACTGCAGGCAAAATACATCACATTACCTTATCACGTTATCTGTTTGTGTTCTACAGTACATACTGTGTACGTCCCTTCACTCTGTTCTAATGGTCAGAACCACAAAAGTACCACCACAGAGCAGTGGTTATTTGGTTGGTGCATTAGTCCTATCCCAGCAGTGTCACTAAGGTGGAAAAATTAAACTCCAGCAGAACTGCTGCACTAAAACCCCCCTCACCACATCAGTGTCATGCAGAACTGACAATAAACAATCCACCACCCAAATGATACCTGTTCTGTGATGCTCCTGACCAACAGAGAACAGAGAACCAACAGGGGACTGATAAACCACAGAACACAGATGGACTACAGTCTGGAAATGTAAAACTACAAAGTCCATCTATAAGATAAGTGGAGAAATATACACATATATATATATATTCATTCATTCATTCATTATCTTCCGCTTATCCTCTATTAGGGTCGCGGTGGGGTTCCCCATGCCCATCCAGGGGAGAACGTCTCGGCCGCTGGGCAGATAGACCCAGGACAGGGCGCCAATCCATCGCTGGGCACACACTCACTCACACAGACACACTCTAAACGGGGCAATTTTTTTAGAACTCAATTAACTTGATCCATGTTTTTGGACTGTGGGAGGAAACCGGAGAACCCGGAGGAAACCCACGCAGACACGGGGAGAACATGGAAACTCCACCCAGATGGGGATTCGAACCGGGAATCCCTAGCGCTGAGAGGCGAACGTGCTAACCACTAAGCCACCGTGCCGCATTATATATATATATATATAGCATGTTCTCCTCTCAGCGCTAGGGGGGGGGGGGGGGGGGGGGGGGGGGGGGGGGGGGGGGGGGGGGGGGGGGGGGGGGGGGGGGGGGGGGGGGGGGGGGGGGGGGGGGGGGGGGGGGGGGGGGGATATATATATATATATATATATATATATATATATATATATATATATATATATATTGGTTGGCATTGTGTACTAAAACGGCTTTCTCTTCTTTACCCAAACACACACACACACACACAAACAATTGAATTTGCTCTGCAAATGTGTTTGTATTTGTGAACATCAGCTCATGGGTTCCTGGGAGGTTCTGTATTTGTGAGCACAGTTAGCAGTCAAACAGACGAAGAGCAGCAGTGTAATCACAGAAAAAACACAGAGCACACACACACACACACACACACACACACACACACAAACTACATATATGTAAATTATCTTAAATGATCAAATTCCTTTTCACATTCATCTAAACAGTTTCATTAGCAGTCTGATCAAGTTCCTTCCTCCATATGGCGCTCATACTCTGGATCTGGATGATGGGCCTTCACTCCGTTCTGACAGCTGCACCACTGAGGGGATTGTTCTTCACTCATTCACTTGTTCTTCACTATGCTGTTTTAAAACTTGGAAGCCCCTGAGTGCGGGCTCGTGAACAGCCCACTGTTCTTACTCTTTTTCTTTTGCTTCGTATCCAACTAGCCGTGCGGACATCTCGGTGGTTCACTCATGGAATTCCCAAGATGAGCCGACTGTATTTTTGGGGTTGGGATGCTTTACATAAGTCCATCCATCCATTATCTTCCACTTTATCTTTTACTAGGGTCGGGGGGGGGGTGTTCCCATTTCCTACACTCACTCACACAGAAACACTCCATATGGGGCAATTTGGTTGACCTTGATCCATGTTTTTAGACTGTGGGAGGAAATCGGAGAACCCGAAGGAAACCCACGCAGACACAGAGAGAACATGGAAACTCCCCCCAGATTGGATTCGAACCTAAAACCCCAGCACTGAGAGGCAGACATGCTCACCACTACACCACCGTGCCACCTATAAAATATCCATCCATCCATTATCTTCCACTTTATCCTCTACTAGGGTTGTGGGGGGGGTTTCCTATGCCCATCCAGGGGAGAACGTTTCCTACACCCAGAACAGTGCGCCAATCTATCGCTGGGCAGACACTCACTCACACAAACTCTATATGGGGCAATTTGGAGAATTCAACTGACCTTGCTCTAAAGAATTTGGCAAAAGATGGTGGGGTTTCATTCATTCATTCCTTATCTTCCACTTTATCCTATATTAGGGTCGTGGGGGGTTCCCCATGCCCATCCAGGGGAGAACGTTTCGGGCGCTGGGCAGATACACCCAGGACAGGGCGCCAATCCATCACTGGGCACACACTCAGTCACACATACACATCCTATATGGGGCAATTGGGATAACTCAATTGACCTTAATCCATGTTTTTTGACTGTGGGAGGAAACCGGAGAACCCAGAGGAAACACACGCGGACATGGGGAGAACATGGGAACTCCACCCAGATTGGAATTCGAACCGGGAACCCGCAGTCACAGTGCCCCCCCCCCTATTCCCAATAAAGTAAATTAATAAAACCCAATTAAGCCCACCCATTACAAACGAACGCCGGAAACGTTCTCCCCTGGATGGGCATGGGGAACCCCCCCACGACCCTAATAGAGGATAAAGTGGAAGATAATGGATGGATGGATGAATGGCTATGGGGGGGGGGGATGTTAGCTAATTATTTGTGGGTGTTGGTTTGGAAGCAGTTTATTTTACAATCACTCACAAGGTTTTGCGTTTGTTCATATGCGCACCGGTGTGTATTTGTGTATTTATTTGTGTATAATTATGTATGGTGTGTATCCATGTGAACTGTTCTTGAATAAAAAATAAATTAACATAGGTTCAGAACATATTAACTGATCACCAAATGTAACAGGTAAATTCTAAAGCCCCCTGAATATTCCAGCTTAGACACAGAGTGCATAATATAGGTACATTAATTCGTTATTTTACGTTATCTTGTCAAAATGTGGACATTTCTTCTGATTAATTAACCTAAGTATAGTATTCGGGTGGCGCTGTGGTGCAGTGATTAGCTCGCTCGCCTCACAGCGAAGTCAATAACAATTCCCATGATTCTGACACACATTAACAAGCTCATACGTGTGTTGGGCTCCCACACAACGACATTCGTAGCCATGGGCAACATTAGGTTCATCTAGGGTGCCTCCCAAACATGGGATATATAGAGAGCAGTGTAATGTTCAGGGACCCCTGGTTAAATTCTATACTTCATCGATTTTCTTTGTTTAAATAAGTAAACATATTCCTGACAAGGAGCTTTTTACTATTTTTTTATTGAATTTAATGAATCCGTGTACTTTCATAATGGTAAGTCGGGGCGGCTGGAGCCTATCCCTGTACACATACACACACGGCAAAAGGAAATTTCACCTACTTGCATGTGTTTGGATTCCTGTCCATATTTTTAAGAACCTGGTGCTGTCTGACTTTGGTGGGTTGCTGTTTTAATGGCCCAGTGCGGCCAATTACAGAGAACGTTTCGGGCGCTGGGCAGATACATCCAGGACAGGGCACCAATCTAGCACTGGGCACACACACACACAAACAAACCCTGTATGGGGCAATTTGGAGAATTCAATTGACCTTGATCCATGTTTTTTGACTGTGAGAGGAAACCCCCGGAGAACACGGAGGAAACCCATGTGGACACGGGGAGAACATGGAAACTCCACCCAGATTGGGATTCAAACTGGGAATCCCTAGTGCTGAGAGGAGAACATGATAACCACTAAGCCACCAAGAAGCCACCAATAACACGTAAATTAACGTTTAAGGCATTAGCAGAAAATGTGTATGTGTGTGTCTATGTGCAAAAAGATGTCTTGATTCATCCATCCATTATCTTCAGCTTTATCCTGTACTAGGGTCACAGAGGGGTTCCCCATGCCCCTCAAGGGGAGAATATTTTGGGCACTGGGCAAACACACCCAGGACAGGGCGCCAATCTATGACTGGGCACACACTCACTCACACTCTATATGGGCCAATTTTGAGAATTCAATTGACCTTGAGCCATGTTTTTGGACTGTGGGAGGACGCACACGGGGAGAACATGGAAGCTCCACCCCACTCCACCCAGATTGGGATTCAAACTGGGAATCCCTAGTGCTGAGAGAAGAACATACTAACCACTAAGCCACCGTGCCGTCTCAAGAAGCGACCCCAATTACACATAAATTACTGTTTACAATGTTAGCCGAAAATATGTGTGTGTGTGTGTGTGTGTGTGTGTGTGTGTGTGCAAAATTACATCTTTTCGTTTGAAACTCAGGTTTTAAAATCATTTCCATCATCCGCAGTTCACCTTTAGTTGTCACTGCTCTAAGACGTTATGGGGTTGGGGCAATAAGGTGACAGCAGTCCCGTTCTGAGAGTTTACCGTGTGTTTAGGCATTGGCCCAAGTAGAGGTGTGACCAGCGGCAGCCATTTGGTCGGCGGTACCTCCCGGCCCCTCGGACATCACGATGACTTAATTAGATGGTGTCAACCCTGCAGGCCACTCTTTATCCCCAGCCTGTCCACTCCAAACCCTCCTTCTGTCCTGGGCAGTGCTGGGTACAGATGGATGGATTAGAGCAGAGAGATATGTAATTCACTCTGTCATGCGGTCAATATCAAGAGCATCACTTCCACACATGCACACACAAAAGCAGCCTGCAGTGTCCACTATGCGCAATCGATGGGGAAGCGTTGTACTATCCTCCTTCTAATCTCTGGATCAAGCTCGGAATGAGAGATTCATTCCCTCCCAGAGCCTGGGATCTATCAGCATGACGCCGGGATAACATCATTTACTCCACAACAATGAGATATGCAGGACTTCATGGTGTTTCCATTCCATTTTGATTGAATTTTCATTGGTTGGCTCAATTATTAAACAAACAACTGCACTAAAAACATACCGAGTGCACTCTGCGGTGCGGGGAACGGTGTGAGGATGGCATCCTCGTGTGCATTAAATAAAGCCTGCATTAAATAAAAAAAACTGTGCATTGTTAAAATCTCTGGACACATGGAGATCACGAGCGAGGCTTGATTTTCACAGTTGTTTTGCCAATTCACAAATAGAATAATACCACTTGAGGCTGGAGAACAGCGGAAAGAAGACCAAAAAAAAAACGCTGTGGCAACGGAACTGGTGAGAACTGAACGGAGCTGTACACACGGCTCTTTCAAAAACATTCAGATTTGATATATTTCCTACAGATCGTTCAGCGTTCGCAGATATGACCGCAAAGTGTGAACTAACAGACACTAAACCAAGTCTAAAAAGCCTAGTGGGTCCATCCATCCATTATCTTTCACCTTATCCTCTACTAGGGTCATGGAGTAGGGGGGGGGGGGTTCCCCATGCCCATCCAGGGGAGAACGTTTCGGGGGCTAGGCAGATACATCCAGGACAGGACGCCAATCTATCACTGGACACACACTCACTCACACAAACACACTCTATATGGGGTAATTTGGAAAGTTCCATTGACCTTGAGGCATGTTTTTGGACTGTGGGAGGAAACCGTAGAACCCGGAGGAAACCCATGCAGACATTGAGAGAACATGAGTAGTTTTACCTCTCAGCGCTAGGGATCCGCTAAAAATCGTGAAATTGGCGTTCATTAGCCGTCTGTCCTTTCATTCATCCATTATCTTTTGCTTTATCCTCTAGTAGGGTCGCTGGGGGGTTCCCCATGACCCATCCAGGGGAGAACGCCCCGGGCGCTGGGCAGATACACCCAGGACAGGGCGCCAATCCATCGCTGGGCACACACCCATGCACACAAACACACTCTATATGGGGCAATTTGGAGAACTCAGTTGACTTGTTTTTGGACTGTGGGAGGAAACCGGAGAACCCGGAGGAAACCCATGCAGACACGGGGAGAACATGGAAACTCCACCCAGATGGGGATTCGAACCAGGAATCTCTAGTGCTGAAAGGAGAACATGCTAACCACTAAGCCACCATGCCCCCCTCCGTCTGTCCTTGTGGCGGAAAAATTATTCAAAGGCGTTTTTGCCTTTATTATGCTTATTTTAGTATATTTTATCCCATCCCATGTGATTAGGTTGGATTAAATAGCAATCCACCAAAGTCAGAGTTCCACCTGGATCTTAAAGGGAACACGCCGATTGCCGATTATTATATTTTATATTTAGGAGGAGCAAGGAGTCATTTTGAAATGCTGACACGTCCCAATTCAAGCCGTGTGGTTCGTGATCGCCGGCTCGCTAAAAATCGCTAAATTGGCGTTCATTAGCCGTCTGTCCTTGTGGCGGAAAAATGATTCAAAGGAGTTTTGCATTAATTATGCTTATTTTAGTATATTTTATTCATTTGGTCCCCTGTGGTCTCCCAGCCCATGTGATTAGGTCTGCGGTTCTGCGGTGTCCACCATCATGCCGACCGATAATAGCGTTTTTAGCGAACACAATGCAGGTTATTAGGCAAGTTTTTAATATATTTCTGGGTGGCTTTATTAAAGTTTAATATCAGTCCCTCACCTTCCCTAATTTAAGGACAGGTTCTGCTCTGTCGTGGATGTCCCATCTAAGATGCAAGTGATTTAAAGGTGAAGCTAATTTAAGCTTAATGCTAAACGAAGCCTCATAGCTTTCTGAATATGCGCGTCTCTGCTGTGAGGGCATAAAAACACAGATGGGCGCACATGGTGTCGGAACCACAGAAATAAGGAGCGGAAATCAAGCCACGATGCGGAAATTACAATCCGCCACCCTTGAACGCCGTCGAGCAAAGCAAGGCTTCCATCCATCCATCCGTTATCTTCTGCTTTATTCTCTACTAGGGTCGCGGAGGGGGACCCTATTAGAGGATAATGCCCATCCAGGGGAGAACGTTTCAAACGCTGGGCAGATACACCCAGGACAGGATGCCAATCTATCTTTGGACACACACTCACTCACTCACATAGACATACACACACACTATATGGGGCAATTCGGACCATTCAATTACCTTGATCCATGTTTTTAAGGCTGTGGGAGGAAACCGGAGAACCCGGAGGAAACCCACGGGGACACGGGGAGAACATGGATACTCCACCCAGATTGGGATTCGAACCCGGATCCCCAGCGCTAAAAGACGGAGGTGCTGATGGCTCCCGTCACGTGACATCCATCCATCCATCCGTTATCTTCCGCTTTATCCTCTACTAGGGTCCCAGGGGGGGGGGTTCCCCATGCCCATACAAGGGAGAAAGTTTCGGGTGCTGGGCAGATACACCCAGGACAGGGCTCCAATCTATCTCTGGGCACACACTCACTCACATAGACACACTCTATATGGGGCAATTTGGACCATGCAATGACCTTGATCCATGTTTTTAGGCTGTGGGAGGAAACTGGAGAACCCGGAGGAAACCCACGGAGACACGGGGAGAACATGGATACTCCACCCAGATTGGGATTCGATTTGGGATCCCCAGCGCTTAGAGGAGAACGGGCTAACCACTAAGCTACCCGGCTTCTGTATCGTTAGCTGTTATTAGCAGAATCATTTACAGTGACTGATGAGGTCTCTTAATCAAGGGAACGTGACTGAGGTGCCTGCAGCCAAACAAGGCATGCATCTACTGAGCAATGGCGGTGCGTGGCGCGTTCTGCAGGTGCGTCGTGCCTAATGTCATCCGTAATTTCTCACACAGCGCTGGGAAAAGAAGCAACAGATGGAACACAGCAGCTGCTCTGAAGGAGAACGATACGCCATCGAATTCCTCTCCGTTAATAACGGCGTGCATGGACTTTCTGACTTTGACGGCACATCAGGGGCGTCGTTAGACCTGGGCTTTCGGCGCTATAGCCCCGGATGTTTCATTAGTAGCCCCGAATCAAATGGGAGCAGCTTTCTCTGGTCGCCTCTTCTCCAGGAGCGGGACCGAACGATGTAATACCGTAATAACTGTATGTTGGCTGTAAAGAGCAGCTTCTCAGTTTTCAGAAACCGTCAGAATTTTTCTGAAGGCGCAAAGTTACGGTATTTCAAAGCAAAACCTTATTAAAACTGTCTCATCTGTCAACTTCCTCCCACATTTGGACTGTGGGAGGAAACCGGAGAACCTGGAGGAGACCCATGCAGACATGGGGAGAACATGGAAACTCCACCCAGATTGGGATTGGAACCGCGAATCCCCAGCGCCTCCTAAATATAAAATATAATAATCGACAATCGGTGTAAGATCCAGGTGGAGCTCTGACTTTGGTAGATTGCTATTTAATCCCAATCTGGGTGGAGTTTTCTGGTAATACAGCAGAAATTAACTTATTTGAGACCACTACGTCTATTGGCGTAGATTATAGGGTGTAAGATAAGGCCCCGATATCGTTTACTCGCACCATGGCTTACGGTGAGTCCCTCTGGCGTGGTCAAGTGTTCCGTGCACCTCCGTAGAACGAGAAACTCATAAAGCAATCCACCGGGGTGGTGCGGAACCACGTGCAAGTACAGTCAGCCTTAACACACCCAGCTCTGCATCAGCAACCGGCATCAGTGCGCTTGCACCTGCGCTCACATAACAGTGTAATGACATAAAGTTCGGCCAGCTCTAATTAAAAAGACGTTCTCTTTAGGGAGCAACGTTCTGCACGTTTTATCTCACAGTTACTATTTATTTACCGAATTTAACATTCATTCATTTCATAAGCCGCTTATACTAATTAGTATTGCTGAGGGGTGCTGGAGCCGAAAACAACCTGGCCACACACACACACACACACACACACACTTAGGAATTGGGAGCAATCACTAGGATTGGGGCCACACAAATACTGCATTGACACAAACATGGGGAGAACATACAAATTCCAAACAGAAGGCAACCTGACATGCAGCTTGAACTTAGAACCTAATTGTATTATTACTGGACAAAATTGTATTGTGTTATCAGTATATTAAATTTGTGTATTATTATATATTTACATAATATATTTATCCATCCATCCGTTATCTTTCGCTTTATCCTCTATTAGGGTCGCGGGGGGGGGGGGGGGGTTCCCCCATGCCCATCCGGGGGGGAACGTTTTAGGCGCTGGGCAGATACACCCAGAACAGGATGCCAATCTATCGCTGGACACACACACACACACACTATATGGGGCAATTTGTTGAATTCAATTGATCCATGTTTTTGGACTGTGGAAGGAAACCGGAGAACCCGGAGGAAACCCACGCGGACACGGGGAGAACATGGACACTCCACCCAGATTGGGATTCGAACCTGGAATCCCTACCGCTGAGAGGAGAACATGCTAACCACTAAGCCACTGTGCCGCCCAGGAAAATTTATATTCATTAGATATATAATATATTATATTATTGTATTGTATTTGTATTGGCTGCACGGTGGCTTGGTGGTTAGCATGTTCTCCTCTCAGCGCTAGGGATTCCCGGTTTGAACCCCAATCTGGGGGGGGGGGGGGGGGGGGGGGGGGGGGGGGGGGGGGGGGGGGGGGGGGGGGGGGGGGGGGGGGGGGGGGGGGGGGGGGGGGGGGGGGGGGGGGGGGGGGTGTGGGTTTCCTCCGGGTTCCCCGGTTTCCTCCCACAGTCCAAAAACATGGATCAAGGTCAATTGAATTCTCCAAATTGCCCCATATAGAGTGTGTCTGTGTGAGTGAGTGTGTGCCCAGCGATAGATTGTCCTGGGTGTATCTGCCCAGCGCCCGAAACGTTTTCCCCTGGATAGGCATGGGGAACACCCCCCCCCCCCGACCCTAGTAGAGGATAAAGCGGAAGATAATGGATGGATGGATGTATTTGTATTATCACTGGAGAAAAAAAATATCACTGGACAAAACGTACTTTGCAAAAGTTCGTAACTGATTCTGATTGATGACGAACACCAGAATAGCTGCGGTCATATCCGGTCAAAGTTCCGCAAATCCTGAGCTGATGTGTCGCTGATGATGAGACCTTCACGTCTTCCACATGTCATTAATTCAACTGAAATAAGTGTTTTGCAGCTGATTTTTATTTATATTCCTCGTCCGCTGTATCATCTCATATTAGTGTCCAGCTAGTCAGCCGGCGTTAATGGATTCTAGTCGCCTTGGTAACAGTTTTCCATTGTAGTGATGTCCTAATGAAGCCACTCATCATTTTCAGAACTTACTTCAGGAACATCATCAGAAATCCAAGTATGAATGCAGGGAATGGATTTTAAACAATATAGGACTTGGTATTCGGTATGTTCTCCTCTCAGCACTAGGGATTCCCGGTTCGAATCCTCCATCTGGGTGGAGTTTCCATGTTCTCTCCGTGTCCGTGTGGGTTTCCTCCGGGTTCTCCGGTTTTCTCTCACAGTCCAAAAACATGACAAGGTCAATTGAATTCTCCAAATTGCCGCATATAGATATTGTGTGTGTGTGAGTGTGTGCCCAGCAATAGATTGACGCCCTGCCCTGGGTGTATCTGCCCAGCACCCGAAATGTTCTCCCCTGGATGGCCATGGGGGACCCCCCTGTGACCCTAGTAGAGGCTAAAGTGGAAGATAACGGATGGATGGATGGATGTCATGTGACGGGAGCCATCAGCACCTCCGTCTTTCAGTGCTGGAGATCCAGGTTTGAATCCCAATCTGGGTGGAGTTTCCATGTTCTCCCCGTGTCCACCTGGGTTTCCTCTGGGTTCTCTGGTTTCCTCCCACAGTCCAAAAACATGGATCAAAGTCAATTGAATTCTACAAATTGCCCCATATAGAGTGTGTGTGTCTGTGTGAGCCAGTGCGTGCCCAGTGATAGATTGGCGCCCTGCCCTGGGTGTGTCTGCCCAGCGCCCAAATCGTTCTCCCCTGGATGGGCATGGGGAACACCCCCCCGACCCTAGTAGAGGATAAAGCGGAAGATAATGGATGGCTGGATGAATTAATATAATCGTATTGTTTTATTAATGGAGTTCTTTCATGTAGCTGAACCAGTACATTTATTTAAGTAGAACGTCTGCGTTCTTCATCCATCGCTGCTGCATATTGCTTTTTATTAAACGTGCAGGGTCTCTTCTCTTTTTAACTTTTTTTTTTTTTTTTTTTGCCAGAACCAATTCCTCATGCTGCCCCTTCTCTCACCTCTATTTATGAACTACAGCTGCCATGTGTTACCTCCTCACTCATGCAACACCAACTACTTCCTTTTCATCAACAGGGTTCCTCAGGAGTCATCTAATACGAAGGGAAGGCTCGCAATCTGGCTTCCACTGCCTCCAATGCCAGCCCCTTTATTCAGCCTGGAGGCTGGTGTTGTTGCAGAGGCGGGCGGGGTGGGGTGGTGGGGGTGGAGGGTGTTAAGGGGTTACGACCTGGCCTTCTTCCTCGAGGACAGTTGTGTTTGCGGAACTCTCAGCCGAGCTGGAGACACAGGTGGAGAATCAAGTACGCATCCAATGCCAGCGCTTCCAAGCCTTCTGCTTCGCGTAACGTTCCTCGTTATGAATAATGGCGGGCGCCGTGCGAGTTCCACGAACGATCTTTTATTCGATAGTGGATGGATGTTATCTTTGGTGGGAGCTCTCGGAGGGCTCGCTGATTTCTATTACACTTACAGTTATTAATTCAGACTGCCTACATGTCTCGCCCAGCGTGAGTTTTCCAGAAAAAAGAATCTCACAACCCACAGTTTAATCAGAGCCGGAAGAAATCTGGAATTTCCCCGGTGCCACATTAATAACTGGGGGTCAAAGGTGGCACTAAATCCCTGGCATCATACGGTCTGGTGCAAAAGTATGAACATTGGTTTTATCTTTTGTTAACTCACTAAATGAATAATCCATCCATCCATTATCTTTCGCTTTATCCTCTACTAGGGTCATGTGGGGGTTTCTCCTGCCAATCCAGGGGAGAACGTTTTAGGCACTGGGCAGATACACCCAGGACAGGATGCCAATCCATCGCTGGGCACACACTCACTCACAGAAACACACTCTATATGGGGCAATTTGGAGAATTCAATTGACTTGATTCATGTTTTTGGACTGTAGGAGGCAACCGGAGAACCCGGAGGAAACCCACGCGGAAACGGGGAGAACATGGAAACTCCACCCAGTTTGGGATTCGAACCTGGAATCCCTAGAGCTGAGAGGAGAACATGCTAACCACTAAATGATAATAATAAGGGTTTATTATTTGTTTCGCAAATCATATTAAACAACACGGGTGGCACGGTGGCTTAAAGGTTCTTGGTGGGTTAGCATGTTCTCCTCTCAGCGTTGGGGATTCCTGGTTTGAATCCCAATCTGTTCTCATGTTCTCCCAGTGTCCGCATGGGTTCCCTCCGGGTTCTCCGGTTTCCTCCCACAGTCCAAAAACATGGATCAAGGTCAATTGAATACTCCAAATTGCCCCATTTAGAGTGTGTCTGTGTGCGTGAGTGTGTGCCCAGTGATAGATTGGCGCCCTGTCCTTGGTGTATCTGCCCAGCACCCGAAACGTTCTCCCCTGGATGGGCATGGGGAACTACCCCCGAGAACCTAGTCAAAGATAAAGCGGAAGATAATGAATGGATGGATGGATTGATGTTCTCTGATGATCCGGACTCCCATAGAGAAGATATTATGGTGGTGGAAGAATCTCAGTAATGCAGTGATACTGCCATGGTGGTGTTGTGTGTTATGTGTGCTGGTACGAGTGGCTCACACACACTGAATGTAATTGTATTGTCCTTCTATAAGGCAGGTGGAGAAATAATAATAAAATACCTGTACCTAATAAAATGGCCGGCAAGTGAACAATTAAGCAGAGTTTTTGGTTCGTCTGCCATAATGATGCTACAGTCTGCTTGCATGTATCGACTAATCTTTTCTTAGGGGCAATTTCAAGGGGGTTACAGATGGAGTGCCACGTAGCACCATGTAGACCAAGAAGGCTTTTTTTTCCCGTAACTATACACCGGAGTCCAAATCCAATTATATTTCAGCACTTTTAAAACTGAAACAACTGGACCTTTTAAATTGCTCCTCTTTGGTTCTGTCAACAAACACAGCCCCCCCTCAGTTTTCACATCGGAGACACAGCATGCGTCCTCTTCCTGTTTTTCACACTGTCATCTTTAGAGGCAGCGGGGGGGCGGGGGATTGCGTAGGCTCGAGCACTTGCCGTCGAGATGAGTGCAATTTATTATCGCTTTAAAGGTTTTTAATACAATTCACGAAGGGCGCACAGCCTCCACCCCACCTCGGAGGTTGGGGTCTGAATACAGGACAAGCAGGATACAGCATCACCTTGGGCAATGAGGGTCACGGGCTTTACTCAGGGGGTAATGTTGACATCCCAACAACCCGAACGGCGAGTTGCCAAACCCTGAGTAACTGCCACTCAGGTCCCAACAGCACTTAGTCTTCAGTCATTCATACATCCATCATCTTCTGCTTTATCCTCTACTAGGGTCGCGGGGGGTCCCCATGTCCATCTAGGGAAGAACGTTTCAGGCGCTGGGCAGATACAACCATGACAAGGTGCCAATCCATGCCTGTGCACACACTTACTCACACAGACACCCTCTATATGGGGCAATTTAGAGCATTCAGTTTATCTTAAATCCATGGAAATGTGGAAAGAAACCCACATGGACTTACACGCACACACAACCACACACTATATGGGGCAATTTAGAGCATTTAATTTACCTTAGGCACGATGGCTTAGTGATAAGCATGTTCTCCTCTCAGCACTAGGGACTCCTAGTTCAAATCCCCATCTGGGTGGAGTTTCCATGTTCTCCCCGTGTCCGCGTGGGTTTCCTCCGGGTTCTCCGGTTTCCTCCCACAGTCTAAAAACATGGATCAAGTCAATTGAGTTCTCCAAATTGGCCCATATAGAGTGTGTATGTGTGTGTGAGTGTGTGCCCAGCAATAGATTGCCCCCCTGTTCTGGGTGTATCTGCCCAGCGCCCGAAACGTTCTCCCCTGGATGGGCATGGGGAACCACCGCGCGACCCTAATAGATTTTACCTTAAATCCATGGACATGTGGAAGGGAAACCTACAAGGACTCACACGCACACACGCAAACACACACTATACAGTATGGGGCAATTTAGAGCAATTAATGTACCTTAAATCCATGAACTGTGGAAAGAACCCCACATGGACTCACATGCACACACACAAACACACCATATGGGGCAATTTAGAGCATTTAATTTACCTTGAAGCCATGAAACATGGAAACCACCCAGATTGAGATTCCATCCAGGAGCCCCAGCGCTGAAATGTATACGCCACCACACCGCCCATAACGAAGCACTGTGAACGAGCAAAGAAGAACATATAAAAACCCTGAAGAAAAACATGAATTCGAAGCTCTAAGAACGCAAATACAACACAGGCACATGTGACCAGGACTGATAAAGAATTAACAAACACACTCGTCTGAATTACTGGCTGTTGCGTTCATATTTCCTAGCATCCAGCAATAGGTCACTGTTGGATGTAATGGCTTAAAACACTAATAGTAATTATTGGCGGCGCCGAAACATACTAATTATATTTCAGGGTTGACAATAAAAGCAGAAGACGAACCAGCAGAACTGATGAGAATACAGAATTCATTAATCACCATGTTATAGGAGGATGAGCTGTCCCGTCACCGTGATGAGAATCCCACAGCACTCTACGCTTGGCTTGTAAAGACATGAATCTTTTATTTCCCTCTTATTATGAATAAATGATTTTGTTCTACTTGGTCGTCTCAGATTAAGATTACATGCTTGGCTTTCATTTCTTGCTTGCGTTCAGATCCATCGCTCGTCGTGATCTCACTGTCAGCCGCTGGCTTTGGATTTCTGACCAGTGGATAAGTGTCGGAGGGCAGAATGAGGGAAGCATCCGTCCATCCATCCATCCATTATCTTCTGCTTTATCCTATATTAGGGTTGCCGACGGGGTTGGGGGGGTTCCTCATGCCCATCCAGGGGAGAATGTTTCAGGCGCTGGGCAGATACACCCAGGACAGGGCGCCAATCTATCGCTGGGCACACACTCACTTACACAAACACAACCTATACGGCGCAATTTGGAGAATTCAAGGCGCTCTGCCAATCTATTGCTGGGTACGCACTCACACATACAAACACAAACACACAAACACACACTCTATATGGGGCAATTTGGAGAATTCAGTTCACCTCGATCCATGTTTTGGACTGTGGGACGAAACTGGAGAACCCGGAGGAAACCCACACAGACACGGGAAGAACATGGAAATTCCACCCAGATTGGGATTCGAACCGGGAATCCCTAGAGCTGAGAGGAGAACATGCCAACCACTAAGCCACCGTGCCACCCATAAGGGAATCAACTGAATTATATCCAGAGTTCTTGCTGCTGGAATTCATTTTATTGACTCTTAATTGATTCTAGTTCCAGTGAAAGTTTTGGGTATCGGCTGCTTCGGTTCTCTACCTTTCTCGAAACAGTCGGAAACGTTCCCCACTGAAGCTTAAAATGAGTTTTAAAGCCTGTGTTGGATATTACAATGAAATTGCTTAGAGTGTTGCACGTTAAAGGCGAAACGGTGGTGGAGTGATTAGCATGTCTGCCTCGCAGCGATTAGGATCCAGGTTCGAATCCGGATCTGGAAGTTTTCATGTTCTCCCCGTGTCCGTGTGGGTTTTCTCTGGGTTCTCCGGTTTCCTCTCACGGTCCTAACACATGGTCAATTGGCTGCTCTGAATTGCCCCTATAGAGTGTGTATGTGTCTGTAATTGTATGTGAGTCAATATCTTTGACCAATCCTGGCAATGGATTGGTGCCCCATCCTGGGTCTATTTGCCAAATGCACGGATTGCATGTTCTCCCCTGGAACCTTCCCATATAATAATATTATAGAGGAGTAAGCGTAAGATAATAAAATGAGATTAAAAACACAATCGTTAATCACACGTTGTGGAACCGCCATAAATACATAAATACACACATTCTTCTTCTTAACTCCAAATTAAATACCATTTCCTTTAAAGCCGGTCAGATATCTAACAGGATATGTTAACATTACATAGACAATTACAACGTCGGCTGATAGACCCATGGGTCATCTGGATTAGGAACACCTGGATTGCTCTGGGATTGTGGGAACACTGAAACCATTGGAGTCATCATTCTAAATTAAAAGTTTTCTATAGGATCTGGATTTCATTTTAGCTGTAAGCTGTCAGATTTGGGATCAGGACTTTGGTGCCACCACTGTGAGGATAATCACCTGTGATTGGGAAGTCAGATTGTCTTTGTTGATTGGATTATAGAAGTTCTTTGCACCACAAAATAAACTGGACCTGCTTGACTGATTGCTGGAGGTTGACATAATCCCATTGCTAACCCATGTTACGTCATGTAATAAAATTTGAATTCTAACATTGATTCTACATTCATACAGCGATTATTTTTAACATTATAATGTACTTGTTATACATGGCTTATGTAGTATTCATAAAACTTTATCTTATTTTTTATCAGTTAATATTGTGGATTGAAGAAACTACATTTAATATTTAAAAATATTTATATATAGTACCAGGTGGCATGGTGGCTTAGTGGTTAGCATGTTCTCCTCTCAGCGCTAGGGATTCCCGGTTCGAATCCCAATCTGGGTGGAGTTTTCATGTTCTCCCCGTGTCTGCTTGGGTTTCCTCCGGGTTCTCCGGTTTCCTCCCACAGTCCAAAAACATGGACCAAGGTCAATTGATTGCCCCATATAGAGTGTGTCTGTGTGAGTGAGTGTGCCCAGCGATGGATTGGCGCCCTGTCCTGGGTGTATCTGCCCAGCACCCAGCACCCGAAACGATAACGTGGAAGATAATGGATGGATATCTTCACTACTGGTCAAAAGTTTGGCCACGCCCCCTTCTTGCTCCATTCTCTATTTCCTCCACTTATCATATAGATGGACTTTGTAGTTTTATAATTCCAGACTGTAGTTCATCTGTGTTCTGCTGTTTGTTAGTCCCCTGTTGGTTTTCAGTTCTCTGTTGGTCAGGAGCATCACAGAACAGGTATCATTTGGGTGGTGGATTGTTTATTGTCAGTTCTGCAGTGACACTGATGTGGTGAGGGGGGTTTTAGTGCAGCAGTGCTGCTGGAGTTTCACTTCTCCACCTCAGTGACACTGCTGGGATAGGACTAATGCACCCACCAAATAACCCCTGCTCTGTGGTGGTACTATTGGGGTTCTGACCATTATAACAGAGTAAAGGGAACATACACAGTATGTACTGTAGAACACAAACAGTTGGACTACAGTCTGGAATTGGAGAACTACAAAGTCCATCTTTAAAGAATAAGTTAAGTAGAAAGGGGGCGTGTCCAAACGTTTGCCCGCTACTTACTAACTTATTGTAAAAGAAATCAATTAAAACATTTTTATCTTGTTAAAAGTGTAAATAATGACTCACACAACATCAAGACCTTATTATATAAATTATATGTTAAATGAATGAATTAATGAATGAAATAATTAAACTCCACATTTCCTGCCTTCACCTTTAATGACACTCCTCAAAAGAAAGACATTCTTCTCAATGAACAGTATTTTGCTTTATAGCTTGCCCATATTCGTTAAAGCAAATGCACGTCAATTAACCCTGCATTTTATTCATAATAATGTTAAACGTATTTAGATTTTAGATTTAAAAAAAAAGCAAGAAGGTCAAATTTGGAGGTAAAGCAAATAAATACGCTTCTAAAGGTTAAATGATTTGGGGAGAGATAGAAAAAGAGAGCGAGCGAAAGAGAGAAAACTGAATAATCCAAATATTCAGTTTATCCTTCATGAGTTATTTGGAGTGTTGCTACAATTGAATCTCTAATTGAATTGTTCTGGGGCACAAAACGTGGCCATGCCTGGATAGGCTCACAAAGCGCTGTGCAAATTGTGTTTGTATATGCACGCACCTGGGACCCAATCGAAAAATTGACCATCTGGAAAAAAGAAAGGCGATATGGCAGGAGTTTTATGGACTGGCAGCCTGTGAAAGAACATTATCCTTGCATATGTGCTGCTCCAAAGGAGGAGTTTTAATAGAGAGCATGGAAAACAAAACAAGCTGCCCTCTCTTTGCTAGTCATCTGACACAAGGACGTGGCAGCAAACTCTGTCCTGCAACCTTCAAGTTTCATTAAAACCCCGAGGCTGAACTTGTGTGTGTGAGCACTGCAGGCAAAATTTAATTCTTTTTTTTAATTTTGTGTTATTGAAGAACATACCAAACACCCAGTAAGCACTGAAGGCAAAATCAATGTCTTCTTTAATTTAGTGTAATTAAAGAACATGCCAAACTCCTAGTAAGCACTGCGGGTAAAATAAACCTCTTTTTTTACTTTAGTGTAATTGAAGAACATACCAAACACCTAGTAAGCACTGCAGAAAAAAAAATGTCTTTTTTAAAATTAGTGTAATTATATATATATAATATATATATATTAATTTTGTGTAATTGAAGAACATACCAAACCCTTAGAAAGCAGTGCAGGCAAAATGAATCTCTTTTTTACTTTAGTGTAATTGAAGAACATACCAAACCCCTAGTAAGCACTGCATGCAAGATAAATGTCTTTTTCAATTTAGTGTAATTGAAGAACATACCAAACACCTCTAAAGCACTGCAGGCAAAATAGATTTTTTTTTTTAATTTCATGTAATTGAAGAACATACCAAACACCTTGTAAGCACTGCAGGCAAAATAGAATTCTTGTTTTAATGTAGTGTAATTGAAGAACATACCAAACCCCTAGCAAGCAGTGCAGGCAAAATAGAATTCTTTTTTTTTTATTTTGTGTTATTGAAGAACATACCAAACCCCTAGTAAGCAGTGCAGGGAAAATAGAATTCTTTTTTTTTATTTGGGTAATTAAAGAACATACCAAACACCTTTTAAGCACTGCAGTCAAAATATATTTATTCATTCATTATCTCCCGCTTATCCTCTATTAGGGTCGCGGTGGGGTTCCCCATGCCCATCCAGGGGAGAACGTCTCAGGCGCTGGGCAGATAGACCCAGGACGGGGCGCCAATCCATTGCTGGGCACACACTCACTCACACAGACACACTCTATATGGGGCAATTTTGAGAATTCAATTAACTTGATCCATGTTTTTGGACTGTGGGAGGAAACCGGAGAACCCGGAGGAAACCCACGCAGACACGGGAAGAACATGGAAACTCCACCCAGATGGGGATTCGAACCGGGAATCCCTAGCGCTGAGAGGCGAACGTGCTAACCACTAAGCCACCGTGCCGCTGTCAAAATATATATTTTTTAAAATTTAGTGTAATTGAAGAACATACCAAACACCTTTTAAGCACTGCAGGCAAAAAAAAAAAAATTAAAAAATAAAAAAATATATATATATATATATATATATAAATATATATATATATATATAAACGAAGGCTGTGTTTTGTATGAATTCTGGCTTCAGAGTTATAACTATAGTGGTCCAGATTCATAAATGCATGAGTGTGTGCACATGCACATATCAACAGAAGCCCGCTTTCTGAGAGCTGCCCTTCCCCTGCATTATTGCATGACCAGAATCCCAAAGTTTGTTCATGTCCTTTGTTAATAGACCCCTTGTTATTTATGATTGTGCATTTTGAGAGGCGGTAACCTGGCAACCATCACTTCGGCTGAGCGCTAACATCGCAGTGCAAATGAGCGAGAGAAGGAGATGGAGAGGCGGGGACTGTCTGTCATTAGACTACCATTAAATTGCATTTAGACATTACAGAGAGTGCTTTCTTAATTCCCGCACTGCAGGAAGGAGTCGAACAACAGCTTGGATTCTTGTAGCAATGGTGACACAGAGGGGGCCAGCGCACGTGTCATTTACTGTCTAGTCAATGTCCTGCTACCACGAGATGGACAGTTTGAAGCAGACTGACAGAGGCCCTGGGTCCTCTTTATCCTTCCATCATCTCCCTTTGCTTTTATCCTGAATTATTCTAATAATCTCGCTACACCCCCCCCCCCTCCTTTGCTCTTTACTCATGGATTCTGTCTCCGACGTACCTGACACGGCTCCTCACACCTCCAGCTAATCTCCTTCATATATACCACAGTGTGTGGCTTCGCGCTGAGCTCATTTTCGACCATTTTGTCACCTGGGTTGTGTTCTATTAGTCACAGTGCTTTGAAGAAAGTAAGGTAGCCCTACGAAACGGATTTCTGCTGGTTCCAAAGCTTCTTGACTCTGCGACAGCTACTTAACGCTGCTGGTTAAAGAAAAACATGTATATTTATAAGTAAAGATGAAACTTCTCAGCTCATTATCTTTCCTTTAATGCTAAAGTGAGGAGGGGTCCCCATGCCCATCCAGGGGAGAACGTTTCGGGTGTTGGGTGGATACACCAAGAACAGGGTGCCAGTCTATGACTGGGCACACTCTCACTCACACACATACAGACACACTATAAAGGGGCAATTTAGAGCAGCCGATTACTTTGAATCCATGATTGAAGCCAGGTGGCATGGTGGCTTAGTGATTGGCATGTTCTCCTTTCAGCATTAGGGATTCCAGGTTCGAATTCCAATAAATTCATTCATTCATTTATTATCTCCCGCTTTATCCTCTATTAGGTTCGCGGTGGGGTTCCCCATGCCCATCCAGGGGAGAACATTTCGGTGCTGGGCAGATAAACCCAGGACAGGGCGCCAATCCATCGGTGGGCACACTCTCACTCACACACACTCTATATGGGGCAATTTGGAGAATTCAATTGACGAATGGGCTAACCACTAAGCCACCGTGCCGCACCCCCCCCCCCAAAATAAATTATTAAATTAAAATATAAATTTAATTGGCCCCGCGACTTCAGTACATGGAGAGAACATGGAGACATGGAGAGAACATGGACACTCCATCAAGATCTGGATTCAAATGTGTGACTGGGACTCTTGGCTTGGTTGGTAAACGTCTTACTGCACAGCACCTGTTCATTGTTTTATCAGGATCTGGTGTAACTGACTAGGCTCTGTAACTGGCACACGGCGATGTAGCAACACATTTTTCAACCAGGGCTGGTCCGTCAGACGTTCCGTCAATCCATACGCCATGTACTGTAGGCCAGAAGCAAGTAGGGGATGTGGGCCAGATCTAATGAAGAACAATTTTACAATCGGGGTATAAAAGTTTGTACACAGGCTTCTGCTGAACACTAAATGTGTTTGACTTTCCTCTAAAAATGATGTACGGCATAAAAGTTAGCAAGATTTTCCTCCCCTCACTTTACACCCAGTGCATTGTGGGCGAGTTTCCACATATTGCGTATTCATGAAACAGATGACTGACAGGCAGGTCCTCAGCCAAGTTGTAAGATGCCACCATGGTGTAACTCCCACAGGTAGTCTCATCTCATCTCATTATCTTCTAGAGTCAAGAGGGGGGGTCCCCCATGCCCATCCAGGGGAGGACGTTGTGGGTTCTGGGCAGAGAACAACCAGGACAGGGCGCCAGTCCCTCAATGGGCACACAAACACTCAAACACACACTATGTTGGTGCAATTTAGAGCATCCCAATTTACCATGAACCCAAGGACTGTGGGAGGAACCCGGAGAACTCAGAGAAATCCCACGTGGACTTGGAGAAAACATGGCACCCAAGATCAGGATTCGAATCTGGATCCCCAGCATTGGGAGGCAGATGTGCGAACCACTACACCCCCGTGCCACCCAAATAAACAGCCAATTAGTCGACCTGGAAGATGATTACAGAGAACATGCTGCCAAACCGGCACTAGGGCACTCTCAGAATCTCAATCTTGGTGGTTTCCATGTTCTCCTAGTGTCCGCGTGGGTTTCCTCTGGTTCTCCGGTTTGCTCCCACAGACCAAAAACATGGCTCAAGGTGTGTGCCCAGCAATAGATTGGCACCCTATTCTGGGTGTATCTGCCCAGCAACCAAAACGTTTTCCACTGGATGGGCATGGGCAACCCCCCTGCTTAGTCTAGTAAAGAATAAAGTGGAAGATAATGGATGGATGGATGAGAGTGTGGGGTGGCACGGTGGCTTAGTGCTTAGCATGTTTGCCTCTCGGCACTAGGGTTTCCTGGTTCCAATCCTAATCTGAGTGGAGTTCCCATGTTCTCCCCGTGTCCACGTGGGTTTCCTCCGGGTTCTCCGGTTTGCTCCCACAGTCCAAAAACATGGATCAAGATCAATTAAATTCTCCAATTTGCCCCATATAGAGTGTCTTTGTGTGAGTGAGTTAGTGTGTGCCCAGCAATAGATTGGCGCCCTGTCCTGGGTGTATCTGCCCAGCGCCCAAAACGTTCTCCACTGGATGGGCATGGGCAACCCCCCTGCTTACCCTAGTAAAGGATAAAGTGGAAGATAATGAATGGATGTTACAAAACCCATATGGAACGTTATGGAATGTAATAATAAAGAGGGTTTTTAATGTTCTTGGCCAAACCATCGGAGTGTGTCTGCCAGCACTGGGACCAATAATTGGCTTTATATGCACCCACAGGTGAAACGAATGATAAAGGCTTCTAAGCTTAATTATCCCTGCAGGGCACAGCGGTATGCCGCCATGATTGACATACCAATAAGCCAATAAGAACCTCTCAATGTGTCACACCACCTCTTGCTCTGAAAGCTTATTCAGCCAATAAAGGTTACCATTGCAGCGTCAATGAGACTCTTCCAGACTTGAGCATTTGTATCAGGTCATGGTCATGGTCAGGTCAACACCCAGCAATACGTGTCACACAGACAAGGGGGTGGGGTGGGGTGGGGTATGGTAGGGGTAGGGGGGTGTTTGATGCACATGGCCGCCGTATTGTAAAAAAGAGCTACATAAATAAATAAAAATGAAGTGACAAGTTTGGTTATTTACAACATGTCAGTGTCACCGATTTCCACCCCACGAGGATAGGCTGTCGTGTCTTTTGTGATGTAATGACATGGCAGCAGCTGACAGAAAGCCACCAACCTGTGAGTTCCAGTGCAGACGATTGTTCAGACACGATTGTAGGCTGCCATGTCAATTCTGCACTGTGAGGTTGAATAGAGACTTCGTGGTTTAACATAATCGCAAGTCCAACAACGCATAAATGCTTTATTCAGTATGTGTGTGGAAGGGTGGGGGTGGGGGAGTCGGGGTCACGGACCGGTCCAGAACCCTTGTCCAATGTCTTGCTCAGCATTGGACTCTATAAGGAAGACCTCACACGAAGTCGGGACGTCATTCACAACCAACAGAGTTTATTAAGAAGTACGTAACCTTTAGAATTCCAAACTCCAACAACACGCAGACACACGAACCCCACCCTGGGAAAACATTCATTCATTCATTATCTCCCGCTTATCCTCTATTAGGGTCGCGGTGGGGTTCCCCATGCCCATCCAGGGGAGAACGTCTCGGGCGCTGGGCAGATAGACCCAGGACAGGGCGCCAATCCATCGCTGGGCACACACTCACTCACACAGACACACTCTATAGGGGGCAATTTTGAGAATTCAATTAACTTGATCCATGTTTTTGGACTGTGGGAAGAAACCGGAGAACCCGGAGGAAATCCACGCAGACACGGGGAGAACATGGAAACTCCACCCAGATGGGGATTCGAACCGGGAATCCCTAGCGCTGAGAGGCGAACGTGCTAACCACTAAACCACCGTGCCGCCTCCCTGGGAAAACACACGGGGCAAATTTCCATTGGCAGGGCAACCTAAAATGGCCTAAAATGGCGGGTCCCACGTACATTCATGTGCAACCCAAAATGTGGCCATCCGTGGAACATTATATAGACTAATTTGGACACGTCCACTTCTTGCTCCATGGTCTATTTCCTCCACTTATCATATAGATGGACTTTGGAGTTTTACAATTACAGACTGTAGTCCATCTGTTGTCTGTTCATTAGTCCCCTGTTGGTTCTTTGTCTTCTATTGGTCAGGACCATCAAAGAGCAGGGATCATTTGGGTGGTGGATAGTTTATCAGTTTAAAAAGGCGTCGCGTTCAAACTTCTGACTGGTTCTTGATACAGAAGAAGGTGCCTTACAAATATATACAGCATTTCCGTCCTTCATGCTCAACCTTTCCAAGTTCAAGTTATTTATTTCTATAGCGCTTTTTACAACAGTACATTGTCACAAAGCAGCTTTACAGAATGAAAAGCCTTCAAACCCCCAAAGAGCAAGCCGAATCGACAGTGGCAAGAAAAAACTCCCATTTATGTTGTTATTCAAGGAAGAAACCTTGGGAGGACCAAGACTCAGTGGGGGACTCATCCTCCTTGAGCGGCCAGGCAGCAACAACAATGTAGGACAGCCATGTCCAGATATTAAACAAATGGACAAACTAAAAACTGGAAAACTATATGTGAATCCATTAGGGGGCGTCCTGCAGGACCGCCAGTCCAATTAATAAGTCCCAGCACAGACACTTCACACAGACAAGGTGCAGGTGAGATACATTACCTCACCTGCTTCCCTGGCTCCACCACTAATCACCACCTCTAATTGTTACAAAGCAGCTTTACAGTGTTGTAAGCCTTTAAACCCCCAAAGAGCAAGTCGAGGCAACAGCGGCAAGAAAAAACTCCCTGTTATGTTGTTAAGAAACCTTGTGAGGACCAAGACTCAGTTGGGGACTCGTCCTCGTTGAGCGGGTGGGCAGCATCAACAGTGTAGGACAGCCAGGTACAGATTGTGTGATGATCATGTGACCCAGATTCAACAATTGGAAAACTATAGAAGTGCATTGAGGACGTCCTGCAGGACCACCATCCATCCATCCATCCATCCATTATCTTCCATTATCCGCTTTATTCTATATCAGGGTCGCGGGGGGTTGCCCATGCCCATCCCAGGGGAGAACATTTCGTGCGCTGGGCAGATACACCCAGGACAGGGCGCCAATCTATCGCTGGGCACACACTCACTCACACAGACACACTCTATATGGGGCAATTTGGAGAACTTAATTGACTTGATCCATGTTTTTGGACTGTGGGAGGAAACCGGCGAACCCGGAGGAAACCCACGTGGACACGGGGAGAACATGGTAAGTCCACCCAGATGGGGATTTGAACGGGGAATCCCTAGTGCTGAGAGGAGAACGTGCTAACCACTTAGCCACCGTGCCGCCCTGTAGGACCGCCAGTCCAATCAAAATCCAGGTTCCATTCAGTAATTGTCGTAGCTTCAGCAGAGCTATGGATGAAGAGCTGACGACATTTGGAATAGGCTGCAGAACCCCACAGGGCTCGAGGTTTTAGGAAACAAATGAATGAATCGTTTCACATGTGAAGGCGGTGCTGTGATTTTAGGATTCATTTATTAAACCCTGCTTAATCTCATTTCACTGATGGGGTAGGAAGGTAATACGATTTCAGAGGGGCAGAACCTTCTGCTCATAGTGTTTACCTTTGGTCAATTTTCCCCTTAAGTACACATGGCAAGCTGTCTTGTGCTCATATGCGTTTGATTAATGAAACCCAGAAGTGACACAAGATTATTTATTATATCCGTCCATCCATTATCTTCTGCTTTATCCTCTACTAGGGTCATGGGGGATTCCCCATGCCCATCCAGGGGAGAACGTTTCAGGCGCTGGGCAGATACACCCAGGACAGGGTACCAATCTATCACTGAGCACACTCACTCACACAAACACACTCTATATGGGGCAATTTGGAGCATTCAATTGGCCTTCATCCATGTTTTTGGACTGTGGGAGGAAACCGGAGAACCCGGAGGAAACCCACACGGACACGGGGAGAACATGGAAACTTCACCCAGATTGGATTTCGAACTGGGAATTCCTAATGCTGAGAGGAGAACATGCTAACCACTAAACCACCATGCCGCCCTATTTATTATCCCCATCCATCCATCCATCCATCCATGCATCATCTTCCGCTTTATCCTCTATTAGGGTCGCGGTAGGGTTCCCCATGCCCATCCAGGGGAGAGCGTTTCGGGTGCTGGGCAGATACACCCAGGACAGGGAGCCAATCTATCGCTGGGCACACACTTACTCACACAGAAATACTCATATGGGGCAATTTGAAGAATTGACCTTGATCCATGGTTTTTGACTGTGGGAGGAAACCGGAGAACCCGGAGGAAACCCACGCGGATACGGGGAGAGCATGAAAACTCCACCCAGATTGGGATTCCAACCGGGAATCCCCAGCGCTGAGAGGAGAACATGCCAACCACAAAGCCACCGTGCCACCCCTTTATATTATCTCATGAAACTAAAATCCATAGATATTAAGATTGCATCACAGTTTTGATGTTTTATATTAGTTTTAAAAAGGTTCTCTTGCAGTTTGCTTAGCTTTCATTGTGACGTTTTGGCATCCCAACATGATGGCTGGTCTCAGAATACAGGGTCAGCCAGGATGCCGTCCCCCAGAGCATTGTGGGTTAGGGCCAGGCATAAGGACCCCCATTGGTGAATTTAGTGGACATGGGATTTGAACCCCCAATCATCAGATCAGATGCCCACCCCGTCACCGCTGATTAAAGGCATTTTTATACCTCTCTATAGGCAGTAATCATGACAGGAAAAAATCATGAGAGCACCTTCTCCCTTCAGACGTTTGACGGTTGACTGTGATAATGATTATTATGGGTAATATTCCACCCACGGGCCTCAGCATCTGGCGTTACTATTAAGACTCTAATGAGCTGTTTCTTTGGAGTCATCATATCAGAATCCATTACGAGCATGAGGATGGAAAAATCCAGACATGCATGACCTTAAAGACAGAATCACTGTTCCACGCATCTTCATTTGCATCTTAGTTGGTGCTTATGATGTTTTTATTATATGTTTCCCAACAGAAATTTAAGGTGAATAATATTTACAACTTGCACTTTCACCTCTCACCACTAGGGGTTCTCAATTTGAATTCCAATCTGGGTGGAGTTTCCATGTTCTCCCCGTGTCTGCATGGGTTTTCTCCGGGTTCTTTGGTTTCCTCCCACAGTCCAAATTAAAAAAACAAGGATCAAGATCAATTAAATTCTTCAAATTGCCCCATGTAGAGTGTGTATGTGTGTGAGTGAGTGTGTTCCCAGTGATAGATTGGCATCCTGTTCTTGGTGTATCTGCCCAGTGCCCAAAACGTTCTCCACTGGATGGACATAGGGAACCCCCAGCACCCTTAAAAGAGGATGAGGTGGAAGATAATGGATGGAGATAATAGATAGGGCGGCATGATGGCTTAGTGGTTAGCATGTTCTCCTCTCACTGCTTGGGAATCCCGGTTCGAATCCAAATCTGGGAGGAGTTTCCATGTTTTCCCCATGTCCACAGGGGTTTCCTCCGGGTTCTCCGGTTTCCTCCCACAGTCTAAAAACATGGATCAAGGTCAATTGATTCTCCAAATTGCCCCATATAGAGTGTGTTTGTGTGTGTGTGTGTATGCCCAGTGATAGATTGGCGTCCTGTTCTGAGTGTATTTGCCAGCGCCAAAAATGTTCTCCCCTAGATGGGCCTGGGGAACCCCCCCCGCGACCCTAGTACAGAATAAAGCCAAAGATAATGGATGGATGGATAATATTTACAAGCCACTCTGCCCTGCAGACAGTGTGAACATTAATTTACGTGTAATCTAACATCACATTGTGACGTTGAAATAGCAATCTGCCAAAGTCAGACTGCACCAGGTTTTTAAAAAAGACAGCAAGTGACACACTGATTGCTTCTTTGCAGGTTATGCTCAAAACACACCCATGAATCATGTTTTCAGGATAGCAAAGACACACGGACGCACTCTAAATCAAGCTGCGAGGTGGGCGTTAGCTAAATATTGTTAAAATAAAGCCACCTAAGTTGCTTTTTGGTGGTTGTACAAATTATATAAACCTTCGCAGGGTCCTAAAGAGTAAGTGAGTCCTATTTCTCAGGACTGTGGGACTCCACCTAGATTGAGATTTGAACCTGGATCCCCAGCGCTGAGAGGTGAATGTGCTAAAGACAATGCCACGGTGCCATCGCGATGTGGGAATGTTTGATTTCGACTTACGAAACTTAACAATTAAAAAAACTTCGTCCTGTAATCTGTGGTAATGACCTCAGGGCTGAGTGCAATACGTTGAAAGCAGGATGAACACGCCGGGGTTCGTGATTGAGCACTGATGTCATATTCCCAAAAGTCTGTTTTGTGACGGCAGTTCTGTCAAGGCGACGGGGAGGCGAAATAACAGAACCTCCATCCTCTGGAGCAGCCGAAGTGAGAAAGGTGAAGGTGACATTATCACTGGGTGGTGCCATATGGATGACATCAGCCTTGATGTTTATGATAAAGCACACATAACCGCCTGCACACGTCTGTGTGTGTGTGTGTGTGTGTGTGTGTGTGTGTGTGTGTGTGTGTGTGCATTAAACCACAGCTCCTCATTTCTGTTGCAGGGCTCCTGGTCGAACCCAGCGGTAGCTTTGCTAAGGCTGATGCATCAATGTTAAAGGCTGCAGGTACAAAGGGAGATTTGTTGGCCCAGCCTCCTCATCTGTACCTGAGGGTTTTTGCTGCAGAGCCAGTAGTCATTTACACACACACACACACACACACACACACACACACACACACACACACACACACACACAAACACAGACAGAGCCAGTGATAAGGTCAAAGGCACAGATTATTAATGACCACTGCTAACCCCTGAAAACACTTTGCAGCCCTAAATGGCAAAGACGATTATTTGGGCCATTTGTAGAAAAAACAAATACAAATCAAAATGCAAATCTATATTACACCAAATAAATTGTCTTATGCAAATTTTCGGTCAATGGTACCAAAAGGTTTCACAGATGTTTTGTTTTTAAGTCAATGTAATTTAATCCTTTCCCACAATAAACATAATATCTTTATTATTTATTTTATACTATACTATACTATTTTATACTATATATAAATATTCATTCATTCATTATCTTCCGCTTATCCTCTATTAGGGTCGCGGTGGGGTTCCCCATGCCCATCCAGGGGAGAACGTCTCGGGCGCTGGGCAGATACACCCAGGACAGGGTGCCAATCCATCGCTGGGCACACACTAACTCACACAGACACACTCTAAATGGGGCAATTTTGAGAAATCAATTAACTTGATCCATGTTTTTGGACTGTGGGAGGAAACCGGAGAACCCGGAGAAAACCCACACAGACACGGGGAGAACATGGAAACTCCACCCAGATGGGGATTCGAACCGGGAATCCCTAGCGCTGAGAGGCGAATGTGCTAACCACTAAGCCACCGTGCCGCCACTATATATATATATATATATATATATATATATATATATATATATATATATATATATATATATATATATATATATATATATATATAGTAGGAGTAGTAGTAGGGCGGTAGGCTTAGTGGTTAGCATGTTCTCCTCTCAGCACTAGGGATTCCCGGTTTACATCCCCATCTCGGTGGAGTTTCCATGTTCTCTCCGTGTCCGCGAGGGTTTCCTCTGGGTTCTCCGGTTTCCTCCCACAGTCAAAAACATGGACCAAGTCAATTGAGTTCTCCAAATTTACCCATATAGAGTGTGTACAGTATGTGTGTGTGTCTGTGTGAGTGAGTGTGTGCCCAGTGCTAGATTGGTGCCCTGTCCTGGGTGTATCTGCCCAGCGCCCGAAACGTGCTCCCCTGGATGGTCATGGGGACAGGCACACAGACACGCCCTAAATCAAGCTGCAGGCTACCCTGTTGACGGCTTGCCAAAGATTAAGCTTAGATTAATGGCCTTGAGCAGCTTCTTGAGCAGCTTCTTGAGCAGCTTCTTGAGCAGTTTGACCTCTGCTGGGTCCTAAAGAGTAAGTATGTCAAATGTCATGGTAATCAAAGATTTATATAAAGAATCTTCACACACATACACACACACTTATAAGATACTAGCTACTTGTTCCTATAATTGGTGTAAACATTAATTTACACGAAATTCACTGCACCGTTAAAATAGTAATCAGCCAAAGTCAGACTGCATCAGGTTCTTAAAGTGAAAGGCATGTGACATGCTGATTGGTTTATTAGGGTGCAGTAGCTCAGTGGTTAGGGTGTTGGGCTATCAATCTGAAGGTTGGGGGTTCAAATCCCAGGTCCACTAAAGTTACCAGTGTGGGTCCTTGAGCAAAACCCTTAACCCTCATTGCTCCAGGGATGTTGTGATGAACCCTGTGCTCACCTTGTAAGTCGCTTTGGATAAAAGCGTCTGCTAAATGTAAATGTAATTTATTAGATTTGTTTATTGTATCATGTCGTCACAATAGCGAAGGCACACAGACACGCCTCAAATCAAGCTGCAGGCTACGCTGTTGACAGCTCGCCAAAGATTAAGCTTAAATTAATGGCCTTCAGGCGGCACGTTGGCTTAGTGGTTAGCACGTTCGCCTCTCAGCGCTAGGGATTCCCGGTTCGAATCCCCATCTGGGTGGAGTTTCCATGTTCTCCCCGTGTCTGCGTGGGTTTCCTCCGGGTTCTCCGGTTTCCTCCCACAGTCCAAAAACATGGAACAAGTGAATTGAATTCTCAAAATTGCCCCCTATAGAGTGTGTGTGTGTGTGAGTGAGTGTGTGCCCAGCGATGAATTGGTGCCCTGTCCTGGGTCTATCTGCCCAGCGCCCGAGACGTTCTCCCCTGGATGGGCATGGGGAACCCCACCGCGACCCTAATAGAGGATAAGCGGGAGATAATGAATGAATGAATGAATAATGGCCTTCAGCAGCTTCTTGGTTGAATATACAGATCTGCTGGGTCCTATAGAGTAAGTATGTCAAACGTCATGGTAATCGAAAATTTGTATAAAGAACACACACACACACACACACACACACACACACACACACAGAATTTGGACATTATATATACAGAGGTCGTTGGATATTTGCTGCGGGAGTTTTAATTCAGAGACTATTTGCAAAGGTGATGCACTTTAAAAAGCTTTGCTTTTATTCAGATACGCAGGACGAGGACTGGCTGTAATGAAATGACCCCTCCACAGTCGTATTAACAGTCCTAATCAGGCGGACTATTCATTTCCATTTCGGTTTTATTCTCGGGGCAAAATCTGCATAATCTATTCCCTAATGCTTTTAAAAGGGTTTTAACTTCAGAAGGTTACAAGTTGTATTTTGGCACATTTTTCTGCCATAAAAGAACCAAATTGAAATTTGCACGTGCTTTTTGACATGCCTCAAGGGTGTGTACACGACGGGCCCTATTTTGTTTTTTTTTACCGAGCCATCAACCACACAGCTTGATTTAGGGTGTGTCATTGGAAGCAGGAACGAAGGCATGTACTAATTCTCCTGAATATTAATGGGGGTGTTAAGGGTGTAACAGGCAATAAACCAATCAGTGTGTCACTTTTCGTTTCCTTTAAGAACCAGGTGGCGCTCTGACTTTGGTGGATTGCTATTTGCGCGGTGCAGCTACCTGGACGCAATGCGCTGCTTTGTGAGGTTCTCCATGTAACTGTGAATGGAGAACCCACAGTATAGTGTAGAATATGTATCTGCATTCTGTATAAACACAGTCAGATTTAATAGTGTTCTGTGGCATTGGACACGCGCTTGGGTTGATGATCCACCACCCAACGGGATAGCGTCAATGTTCACATCTGGAGAGGTTGTCTTCAGTCAGTGGTGCACCTGGGTTCTCCATCGTCAAGATAACAATACGCCAAAAATGTACCTGAACACACCTCATTTTGAGACGTCAATGCACAGGGGAGATATATTCACACGCAGCGTTGCTATTTAAACAGCACAAGCGGAGAGCGTGAGAACAAACTGTGGGCGGGGTGTAAGATAGCTATGAGCATCAGGATCAATAGACAGTTTAGTGAAGGTCTTTTTCAGTTTCATCAAAATTGGAGGTTTTGGGGCAATTTGGAGCAATTAATTGACCTTGATCCATGTTTTTGGACTGTGGGAGGAAACCCGAGAACCCGGAGGAAACCCAGGCGGACACGGGGAGAACATGATAACTCCACCCAGATGGGGATTCGAACCGGGAATCCCTAGTGCTGAGAGGAGAACATGCTAACCACTAAGCCACCGTGCCGCCCGGCCTTAAAGTCAGTCTTTTATAATAAGATGAAAACAGTTATTTTTTTCTTTATAAATTCATTTGCGGGGCTGTCAGCTCAGTGTCCATGTGCGGCTGCAAACCTATTTAGGAAATCAATTTTCTGAAAAGTTTTTTTTTTTTTTTTTTTTCGCAAATGTGACTCATTATCGTACAATAAAGTCACATCGTGAATTGTTTTTGTTCTGGGTTGAAGCAATTATACGAAATGTCTCCATCATGGCTTTATAATACAATAAGTCATATTTGCACAACTGTGGCAGGGATCTTGGAGGAGACTGCGTTAACATCTGTGTGCGAGTCCTGGAAATAAAACATAAATTAATCCAAGGGCTCTCGGTTTTTCCGAAATCCTCCCATAATGATTTATATCTCTTTAATAAAACATGCAGCGTAGTAACAACAGCCACAGATTGGAGACAACAGCTCAGATTGTCTAGGGATTCCCGGTTCGAATCCCAATCTGGGTAGAGTTTCCATGTTCTCCCCGTGTCCGCGTGGGTTTCCTCCGGGTTCTCCGGTTTCCTCCCACAGTCCAAAAACATGGATCAAGGTCAATTGAATTCTCCAAATTGCCCCATATAGAGTGTGTCTGTGTGAGTGAGTGTGCAGTGATAGATTGGGTGTATCTGCCCAGCGCCTGAAACGTTATCACCTGGATGGGAATGGGGAACCCCACCACGACCCTAGTAGAGGATAAAGCGGAAGATAATGAATGGACATGTGTGTGTGTGTGTGTGTGTGTGTGTGTGTGTGTGTGGAATCAGGATTTATTGATTCTTCTCCTCATTGATCTGATTCAGTTATAATTGCATTGCACAAATACCGCATGTCTATTTTGACCTGAGTGCAAAGTGTCTGACTCTGAAATCCAGCTGCTGATTGGCTTGGTGTGTTGACAGGGCATATATAACCTGCAAGCATGTCGGAGGCAGCGGTGAGTCAGTAAAAAGTGGACTGTTTTCTCCTTCCCTTCCAATTTACACATCTCCAGTTTACCTGTCAATACTTGTGATAGTTGACTGGACGGGAAGTGAAGGAAACCTGCAGAGAGGTGTCATATCCCACTTCTGCTGTCCCTCTGACCAGCTGGTGGACCAAAAATGTCTCTGTTACAGCAGCAGTGAGAATTGTGCAAACGTTGCCCCTTAATGTGCAGCAGTCGGCTGAAATGCCAGGTCAGGTAAACAGCAGGCCTGTGAACTGTCCACTAGAATGCTGAGATTTAACCTTTTACTGACTAAAAGTTGGTTCTGTACCGCTTACATTGCTTAAAGAAGCACATCTTCCTCTTAATTCCCTTTCCAGGGTCTCGGGGGGTTGACCATGCCCCAGAGGAGAACCTTTTGGGCACTGGGGTGATACACCCAGGACACTGTAGTGATCTTTCATTGGGCACGCACACACTATATAGGGGCAACTTAGAGCAGTCAATTTACATGGGGAGAACATCCATCCATCCATCCATCCAGCCATCATCTTTCACTTAGTCCTTTACTAGAGTCACAGGAGGGTTCCCCGTGCCAATCCAGAGGAGAACCTTTTGAGCACTGGGGAGATACACCTAGGACACTGTAGTGTTCTTTCATTGGGCAAACACACTACATAGGGGCAACTGAGAACAGCCAATTTACCTTCAATCCATGTATGTGGACTGTGAAGGGAAAACCACTTGGACACGCGGAGAACATCTTTCATTGGGCCCACACACTATATAGGGGCAACTTAGAGCAGCCAATTTAGACGGGGAGAAAATCCATCCATTATCTTCCCATGCCCATCCCCATGCCCATCCAGGGGAGAACATTTCAGGCACTGGGCAGATACAACCAGGAAAGGGCGCCAATCTTTTGAGTGCTGGGCACACACTCACTCACAGAAAAACACTCTATATGGGGCAATTTGAAGGATTCAAGTTACCTTGATCCATGTTTTTGGACTGTGGGAGGAAACTGGAGAACCCAGGGTAAAGAGGGAGAACATAAAAAAACCAAATAACCCCTGCTCTGTGGTGGTACTAATGGGGTTCTGACCATTAGAACAGAGTAAATGGGACGTACACAGTATGTACTGTAGAACACAAACAGATGGACTACAATCTGGAATTGGAGAACTACAAAGTCCATCTTTACAGGAAGTGGAACTGATACCATGGACAATAAGTGGAGCAAATTGGAGGTGTGTCCATATATATTTATATATATTAAAGGAATTTTTATTACTTTGTAAGTAGTAGATATTGCTCACCGAGGCCTTAAAATAAACGGCAGTGCTTATTTTACCACTACAAAAATGTCTTACTATTCGAATGCTCGCTCTTGTCACTGAATGCACCCAACATCCTCTGTGAAAAGGAACCGAAATGTAATTTCACCTTGAAATATTCATCTATCATCCTTCCTTCAGAGAGCTCCTTTATGAACTCCTCTCAGTGCGGCCGGCGGGTTGGGCCTCGTCACTCAAGGCGACTTTGCTTTATTTATTTATTTTATTAGTCACTCTATTGTGAGGAAGGTTCAATATATTAACAAGTAAAAGCAAATATTAAGAGCTGCTGTAATACTGCATGAGTCACTTCACCGTAATACTAAATGAAATATATATATATATATATATATATATATATATATATATATATATATATATATATATATATATATATATATTTATAGGCGCCACGGTGGCTTTGTGGTTAGCATGTTCTCCCCTCAGCACTATGGATTCCCGGTTCGAATCCACATCTGAGTTTCCATGCTCTCCCCGTGTCTGGGGGTTTCCTCCGGGTTCTCCGGTTTCCTCCCACAGTCCAAAAACATGGAACAAGTCAATTTAGTTCTCCAAATTGCCCCATATAGAGTGTGTATGCGTGCGTGTCTGTGTGTATCTGTATCTGCCCAGCGCCCGAAACGTCCTCCCCTGGATGGGCATGGGCATGGATGGGCATCTCCCCCCCGCCCTAATAGATATATATATATATATATGGATGAAAGCATCTATCTATCTATCTATCTATCTATATACATACATACATACGGTACTCTTAAAAGCCAGTTGTTCTACAGGCATTTGATTGTACAGCTCAGGAAATCCATTTCATCAGTAAACACTAAAAAGAAAGCAACAAGAACATGTTGTGGATGTCGAGAATTATGCAATTTGCTTTTTCACTGTATCTTAGTTGGAAAAGCCCCGGCTCTCTGCTCTATACAAAGTCACAACGGATGATTAATGTTACATACAAAGTCATATTTAATGGAGTTGCAACACCTGATTACTGAAAAGTGATACCTGGCATGCGATCTGTCAATAAAACCAGCTCTGGCAAACAAATCCAATGTGGTCATTCTCTCTACAGCTCCGTTAAAGGACATTTCTGGTTAGTTGTAATTGGACACGTAAGGCACATAACCATATGCGCACCGTTGGCAGAGGAAATTGCCCTTGTGTGCTGGCTCTTGTTCGGGGTGAATAGGGGAAAGTCAGCCATCAGGTAAGGCATAATGACTACGACTTTCACAAAAGCCTCTAAAGCCTGGATTTATATTTATATTAAACTGTTAAATGGGATTAAAGGAAGCTGATGCTTAATGGTCCTGTGTAATTCTACACTGTGTGATAGATATGGATTAAAGAATCAAGTATATGCATTAGGGCGGAAGGGTGGAGTAGTGGTTAGCACGTTCGCCTCACAGTGCTGGGGATTCAGGTTGGGATCCTGATCTGGGTGGAGTTTCCATGTTCTCCCTGTGTCCACATAGGCCTTTATTAGGTTCTCTACTTTTCTTCTACAGTCCAAAAAGTCCCTCTATAGTGTCTGTGTGAATATCTGTCCACTGCCTGAAACGTTCTCCCCTGGATGGGCATGGGGAATCCTCCTGCGACCCTAGTATTGGATTAAGTGGAAGATAATGGATGGATGGATAACTTAAATACAATATATACATCCAGGATGGAATCCCGATCTGGGTGGAGTTTTCCATGTTCTCCCCATGTGGGTTTCCTCCAGGTTCTCTAGTTTCCTACCACAGTCCAAAAACATGGATTGAGCTCGTTTTCTCTAAATTGCCCCCTTATAGTGAGTGAGTAAGTGATAGATTGGTCCTATCCTAGATGTATCTGCCCAGCCCCTGAAATGTTCTCCCCTGGATGGTAATAGGGAACCCCCCCACGACCCTAGTATAGGATTAAGTGGCAGATAATGGATGGATAGAAGGATAAGGTATAGTTTTTAGTTTGTAATGGTCAGCACGTCTGACTCTCAGCACTGGGAATCTAGGTTGGAATCCCAATCAAATGTTGATTTCCTCCAGGTTCTCTGGTTTCCTACCACAGTCCAAAACATGGATTGAGTTGGTTTTCTCTAAATTGATTTATAGTTGAATTATAGTAAGTGAATAAGTGTGACCCCACTGATAGATTGGTGCCCTGTCCTGGATGTATTCGCGCCAACACCGTAAATGTTCTCCCTTGGATGGACAATCCTCTGGGTTTTCTGGTTTCCTACCTGATTTCTGGATTGAGTTGGTTTTCTCTAAATTGCCCCTTTATAGTGAGTTAGTAAGTTATAGATTGGCGCCCTGTTTTGGGTGTATCTGTCCAGTAGCTGTAGCGTTCTCCCAATGGATTGAGTTGGTTTTCTCTAAATTGCCCCTTTGTAGTGAGTTAGTAAGTTATAGATTGGCGCCCTGTTTTGGGTGTATATGTCCAGTAGCTGTAGCGTTCTCCCAATGGATTGAGTTGGTTTTCTCTAAATTGCCCCTTTATAGTGAGTAAGTAGGTTATAGATTGGCGCCCTGTTTTGGGTGTATATATCCAGTAGCTGAAAAGTTCTCCCCATGGATTGAGTTGGTTTTCTCTAAATTGCCCCTTTATAGTGAGTAAGTAGGTTATAGATTGGCGCCCTGTTTTGGGTGTATCTGTCCAGTAGCTGTAGCGTTCTTCCCATGGATTGAGTTGGTTTTCTCTAAATTGCCCCTTTATAGTGAGTTAGTAGTTTACCCTGTTCCGGGTGTATCTGTCCAGTAGCTGAAATGTTCTCCCCATGGATTGAGTTGGTTTTCCATTATTTGCCCTTATAAATTGAGTAAGTGATAGATCGGCGCTCTGTCCTGGATGTATTTGTCCAGCATCGTAACGTTCTCCCCTGGATGGGCATGTGGGGGCGACCCTAGTAGACGATTAAGCTGAAGCCCCTGCGATGAGCCGAGCTTAAAAACATAAAAGGTGTAATGTGTAGGTGTCCCAACACTTTTGCCCATGCACTGTATGTTATGCGAATCAGCTTGAGGACTTAATTAAGAACTAATTCGACTTTGAAACAATTATGTCATTAAATTTTGTCACATTGCCTTTTGATGAAGTAATTGATTGCACATTTGAATCGACGCGCACAATGAAAGCAATCAATACACATTCCGAGTTGTTTCTCATTCTTTAGATGCAGCAGAATAAGTAGAGTCGCTTTAAGCTCCTTTTATTTACTTTACACTTCTGGACTTCTATTAATAAAAAAGAAAAAAATGAAAAAGAAAAGCAAAAGCCCAGAGAAAATGAAAGCCGAGCAGGTGCGGTGGTGAACATGGGGAAAACAGGGCTGTGATTAAATCCTTCATCAACTGTCTTTTCATCACGGCAGTGCCGCCGTGGTGCGAGATGAGGTCAGTGATTGAACACAGGGCTCGGGATTTTTTCCCTCATTATTTTTAATCCGGGTTTGGGAGTGTGACGCGGCTGGCCAAAGTGCGAGGTTGATGTGATGAGGCAACATCAATGATTCTGGGAATCAACAATATTCCTCTTGTAATCTACTTTGTCCGTGTGATTACAGCGCCGTGGCCATACTCCCCAATAACACCGACCAAAACAACGTTTTCATTGGGCACACACACTATATAGGGGCAAATTAGAGCAGCCAATTTAGACGGGGGGAACATCATCTATTATCTTTCGCGTAATCCTTTACTAGAGTCGGGGGGGAAATCTAGAACCGTCAGCACATTACATACAACCCTCCGTCCTTTAGCTTCCGCTTTATCCTCTACTAGAGTCGCCCAGTGTGTGTGTGTGTGTGTGTGGGGGGGGGGGTTCCAATCTACCACTGGGCACAGACACACTATATGGGGCAATTTGGAGAATTCAATTGACCTTGATCCATGTTTGTGGTCTGTGGGAGGGAAGCGGAGAACCCGAGGGAAACCCACACGGACACAGGGTGAACATGGAAACTCGACCCAGATGGGGATTCGAACCGAGAATCACTAGGGCTGAGAGGAGAACATGCTAACCACTAAGCCACTGTGCCGTCCCAGTCTGTATACATCCATCCATCCACCATCTTCTGCTTTATCCTCGACTATGGTCTTGGGGGGGGGGGGGGGGGTTTCCCGTGCCCATCCAGGGAAGAACATTTTGGACAGTGGGGAGATACACCCAGGACAGTGCACTGATCTGTAATTGGACATTCACACTTTATAGCTGCAACTTAGAGAAGCCAATTTGCCTTAAATCCATATATTTGGACTGTGGGAGGAATACCACATGGACCCAAGAAGAACATCCATCCATCCATCCATCTATTATCTTCCGCTTTGGTTCGGGAGTGTGACGCGTCTGGCCAAAGTGCGAGGTTGATGTGACCTCATCACATCTATGTGGCACACACACTATATAGGGGCAACTTAGAGCAGCCAATTTAGACGGGGAGAACATTTATCCATTCATTCATTATCTTTCGCGTAATCCTCTACTAGAGTCAGGGGGGGTTTCCCCGTGCCCATCCAGGGGAGAACATTTTGGACAATGGGGCGATACACCAAGGACATCTGTGATTGGACATACACACTCTATAGGTGCAACTTAGAGCAGCCAATTTGCCTTAAATCCATATATTTGGACTGTGGGAGGAATACCATATGGACCCAAGAAGAACATCCATCCATCCATCCATCTATTATCTTCCGCTTTGGTTCGGGAGTGTGACGCGTCTGGCCAAAGTGCGAGGTTGATGTGATGAGGCAGTCTCTCTGGGAATCAACAATATTCCTCTTGTAATCCACTTTGCCCGTGTGATTACAGCGCCGTGGCCGTACTCCCCAATAACACCGACAAAAACAACGTATTACGCCGTTAATATCTTCATGCCCGAGTTTCGGTTCGTCACCCCAGTCCGTTTCAATCAGAGATTAAAGAGATGAGGGTGCATTAATACTTTAACCTTCTGGAGGAATTAATCGGATTCATCATCATGAAGAGGGAGAAAAATGAATTCTTGATTAATAGAAGATTTGCCACGGGAGTGCACACATGTAAAATCTCCCCTCACATCATCCATGACCGGCTTCCTTCTTTTCATTTCGCCTCATCCAATTTGAGTACATCAAAAGTGTGCGGACGCCGCCTGTTCCTCACATCTGTATCTGTTCCTCACATCTCTATCAACTCACTAGACAATGTTTACCGGACATGCCATCATAAATCCGGTTCCAGTAGCTTGTACCATAGAAATAAAGGCTAAAGTCTGTGTGTGTTTGTGTGTGTGTGTGTTCCCTACTACACATCGATTACCACAACTATTAACATACTGACTTTTAAGGACCCTGCAGAGGTTAATATACTCTTTAGAACCACCAAAATCCTCTATGTGGTTCAAGCAGCAACACCAGAGATTGGTTAGTGCTATTGTTATAGTTATTGTATTTTTTATTTTAGTAAGTTAAATAAGTATCTTTATTTAACAACAAGAGGCGACAAATTACATGTCCGAGTCAAGGAGGTACATTATCTTCATCCATCCATTACCTTCTGCTTTATCCTCTACTAGGGTCGTGGGGGGGGGTTCCCCATGCCCATCCAGGGGAGAACGTTTCAGGCACTGGGCAGATACACACATTGACACAAACACACTCTATATGGGGCAATTTGGAGAATTCAATTGTCCTTGATGCATGTTTTTGGACTGTGGGAGGAAACCGGAGAACCCGGAGGAAACCCACACGGACACGGGGAGAACATGGAAACTCCACCCAGATGGGCATTCGAACCGGGAATCCCTAGCGCTGAGAGGAGAACATGCTAACATGCCAATATATATACACTAGTACCTTCTCATCTCTCAGCATTGGGAACGAATCCTGGTTCGAATCCCAATCTGGGTGGAGTTTTCATGTCCTCCGTGTCTGTGTGGGTTTCCTTTGGGTTCTCCGGTTTCCTCCCACAGTCCAAAAACATGGATCAAGGTCAATCGAATGCTCCAAATTGCCCCATATAGAGTGTGTTTGTGTGTGTAAGTGGGCACAGTGATAGATTGGCGCCCTGTACTGGGTGTAAGCGCCCGAAACGTTCTCCCCTGGATGGGCATGTGGAACCCCCTGCGAACCTAGTAGATGATAAAGCGGGAGATAATGAATGGATGGATGTATATTGGCGGCACGGTGGCTTAGTGGTTAGCATGTTCTCCTCTCAGTGCTAGGGATTCCCGGTTCGAATCCCCATTTGGGTGGAATTTCCATGTTCTCCCCGTGTCCGCGTGGGTTTCCTCCTGATTCTCCGGTTTCCTCCCACAGTCCAAAAACATAGATCAAGTCAATTGAATTCTCCAAATTGCCTCATATAGAGTGTGTTTGCATGAGTGAGTGTGTCCCAGTGATAGATTGCCGTCCTGTCCTGGGTGTATTGCCCAGCGCCCGAAACGTTCTCCCCTGGATGGGCATAGGGAACCCCGCGACCCTAGTGCAGGATAAAGCTGAAGATAATGAATGGATGGATGTATATGTGTGTGTACAAGCAATTCTCTGCAATTAATGAGCTTTATTTCTTCCTTTTAATACCTGCATTAGTCTGAATACATTAAAGATGCTAATTTAGGATTTTTTCATTCTCTTATTTTCCACCACCTCTAATGTTCTATACCTCAAAACAGAAAAGGTTCCTTTCGAACTGATTGACTGCTGAATGAAAAGCCCCGCCGAGTGTGAAATTAGCAGCGGAAGAATCAACACGCATTGGTTGTGTATCGCACTTATGGAGTCAGCGCATTGCTCCGTCCTCATTAGTCCTCTTCTGGGTTTTAATGCACTTACTTCCTTCTAATGTGCTTCACTCCCACTAATCCCACTGTATTCCTCCGAAACACTCCATCAAATCCCAATTCATTTCCCTTTATTGCTCTTGACAGGTGACAGAACACAACAGAATCCTCTTACACGTCCCCGTCCCCTCGATAACCCTGTCAGTCAGATGGACCGGTCTGTAGCAACGGATCTACGTATTACTTTGGTTAACAGCTCCATCTATTGCTGCGTGCAAGCTCAATTACTGAGCCATCACGCACATCTGAGCAAGTTTATGAACCAGATGTGGACAACACCTGCAAGAACAAGAAGGCTGCGTGTTCTTCCTAATCTTCGTTTCAGCCTTTGGAGACAATTAAGTGTTTTGCATGCATCTCTGGAGTTTACGAATACGGAATTTGGTTCCAAGGACCTACGGAGGAAACGCCTGTTGGAGGTTTGACTGACGTTAATTAGGCTCAATCTCATTGGAATATTAATGCACCGTCTCGAGCTTACTTAAGCAGCAGCTGCTGGATGTTGCAGATCGTTCAGCTACAATTGGAAAATCTCACCGTATTTTATTATTTTCCGCTTAATCCTTGACCAAGGTAACGGATGGAGAACGTTACGGGGGTTGAGTAGATAAACCAAGAACAGGGTTCCAATCCATCCCTGGATGTAGTATCACTATCCATCCATTATCTTCCGCTTTATCCTCTACTATGGTCGCGGGGGCCCATACAGGGGAGATACACCCAGGGTGCTGGGAAGATACACCCAGGACAGGGTGCCAATCCATCGCTGGGCACACAAACACACTCTCAATGAGGCAATTTGAAGAATTTATTTGACCTTGATCCATGTTTTTGGACTGTGGAAGGAAACCGGAGAACCCGGAGGAAACCCCGGCGGACACGGGGAGAACATGGAAACTCCACCCAGATTGGGATTTGAAGCAGGAATCCCTAGTGCAGAAAGGAGAACATGTTAACCACTAAGCGACCATGCCGGCCTATTTATTATCTCCATCCATTCATTCATTCATTATCTCCCGCTTATCCTCTATTAGGGTCGCGGTGGGGTTCCCCATGCCCATTCAGGGGAGAACGTCTTGGGCGCTGGGCAGATAGACCCAGGACAGGGCGCCAATATATCGCTGGGCACACACTTACTCACACAGACACACTCTAAATGGGGCAATTTTTTGAGAATTCAATTAACTTGATCCATGCTTTTGGACTGTGGGAGGAAACCGGAGAACCCGGAGGAAACCCCGGCGGACACGGGGAGAACATGGAAACTCCACCCAGATTGGGATTCGAAGCAGGAATCCCTAGTGCAGAAAGGAGAACATGTTAACCACTAAGCGACCATGCCGGCCTATTTATTAACTCCATCCATTCATCCATTATCTTTCGCTTTATCCTCTATTAGGGTGAGGAAGGGCAATTTAGTAAATTTATTTACTCTGCCCAGCACCCAACGTTCTCCCCTGGATGGGCATGGGGAACCCCCCCGCGACCCTAATAGAGGATAAAGCGGAAGATAATGGATGGATAAAAGGATGCCTCCATCTAAATTGCCTCCGTACAGTGGCCAGCAATAAATTGGCACCCTGTCCTGGGTATATCTGCCCAAGCGCCCAAACATTTTCCACTGATGGGCCAGATTTTAATGCTGAATCGGTACTTTTATTCTTCCGAAGAAGTTTGGGGAAGCATACTTGGTAAGTGTCCACAGTTGGAACATGGTTGTCCACCAATAAAGATTCATGGGCAGTCGGAATTGCGCAAAGATACCAAAAAAGCAACAAACACGGCTTATTTATTCCTTGGCTTCGGCAACTCCATCACATTTACATTAATGGTTCGAAATATTGTTGCCAGTGCTGAGATCTGCTTTCCGCTGAGGGCTAAAAGTGCTGTGCGTTGTGAGCAGATGCTCATCCATCCAGTTCTAACCTGCCTACAGAGCCAGACAAGACGGATGGGGCCGAATTATTTTCTGTTCTCCTCATTAAGGTTTCATTTACCTAGAGTCCAAAAAATTGCCAAAATAATTTAAGACTCGTAAAGAATGCAGCTCCCAGTGCATTGGCGTCACTTATCAAAGAGTACAAATGACTTTGCTCCATAACCTGCAGGAAACACAGGGAACAAGGCATGATTAAAACATACTGCCAGAGGAGCTAATTAAACCAGACAGAAAGTGGCGCGTCATGACTATTGATGTCTGTTGACAGATTCAAAATGGGCTTATTAAACCTGGCTTTTCCGAGCCGCTCCTTTGTGCCCTTGAAGGAGGCGTTTTCCCGTTCGCTCCCAGTTCCAAGAAATGTTTTACAAATGACGAGCTTGCTCCCTCTCGCTTCCTAAACGAAGCTTTGGGGGTTGCCGGATTATTTTTATTAAATGAAATGGATGTTCGACACAAACTGTGGAAGTTCTCTATTCATCTCTCTTTTAATGCAGCTTTTTTTAAGTGCCATACATTGGAATATGGTTTATAAGAGTCTAGAACCCGCGGCATGGTGGCTTAGTGGTTAGCATGTTCTCCTGTCAGCGCTAGAGATTTAGTTCGAATTTCCATGTTCTCCCCGTGTCGGCGTGGGTTTCCTCCGGGTTCTCTGGTTTTCTCCCATAGGCCAAAAACGTGGATTGAGGTCTATTGAGTTCTCCAAATTGCCCCATATAGAGTGATTGTGTGTCCAGTGATAGATTGGTGTCCTGTCCTGGGTGTAACTGCCCAGTGCCCGAAACGTTCTCCCCTGGATGGGCATGGGGAACCCCCCCGCGAACCTAGTAGAGGATAAAGAGGAGTCCAGAACTGGAACGGCTTGGAAGGAAGTCTGGAACCTTCAGCACAGGGGGGGCGTCAAGAACGTCTCGGGCGCTGGGCCCCCGATGAACCCAGAACAGGGCGCCAATCTACCACTGGGCACAGACACACTCTATATGGGGCAATTTGGAGAATTCAATTGACCTTCATCCATGTTTGTGGTCTGTGGGAGGGAACCGGAGAACCCGGAGGAAACCCACACGGACACAGGGAGAACATGGAAACTCCATCCAGATGGGGATTCGAACCGAGAATCTCTAGGGCTGAGAGGAGAACATGCTAACCACTAAGCCACCGTGCCACCCCAGTCTGTATACATCCATCCATCCATCATCTTCCGCTTCATCCTCTGCTATGGTCTCGGGGGGGGGGGTTCCCCATGCCCATCCAGGGGAGAACGTTTTGGGCGCTGGCACATTCAGCACATTCTCTGCATCTTTATTTTGAAAACTAAGCAGCACATTAGTGAATAATGCATGATGAATTAACATTTAAAGAGGCTAATGTGCTAATATTTACTTCTGGGACAGACATACAGAACGCCTCTCTATAATATAATGTATTTTTAATATCATTATAACATTTCCACTTAATGGAAGTGCTAGTTTTGCATATACTAGATTCACAAATCCACACACCAGGCTGTAAGTGCCAGCTTGTTATTAAGATGAAACCACAGACCCTTTCAGCACAAACAACAGGGTGGATTAACACAGGTAAGCTACAGGTGAGATCCATTACCTCACCCGCCTCCAAGGCTGTGCCTCTCGTTTATAAATCAGCATTTGCTTGTGAGCTTTCTGCAACATCGGCACAATCCAGTATTGCCAAATACTCAGAAATTCCGACCATTATTTGATTTATTGGGGCAAAATGTAAACATTCACTGGGGCAGTGGGCATACAGGATGTGGTACCTCACTGGTTATGACATTCAGCTAGTAAGGGTTGGGAGGTTAAAGGTTGGGAAGCCTTTTATTGTGTCCATTAAGTTACCAATGTGGGCCCTTAAGCCGGCACGGTGGCTTAGTTGTTAGCAAGTTCTCCTCTCAGAACTAGGGATTCCCGGTTCGAAACCCAATCTGGGTGGAGTTTCCATGTTCTCCCCGTGTCCATGTGGGTTTCCTCCACGTTCTCCGGTTTCCTCCCACAGTCCAAAAACATGGATCAAGGTCAACTGAGTTCTCCAAAATGCCCCATATAGCATGAGTGTGTGCCCAGCAATAGATCAGGCACCCTGTCCTGGTTGTATCTGCCCAGCGCCCAAAACGTCCTCCCCTGGAACCCTCCAGGGGTAGTAGAGGATAAAGCAGAAGATAATGGATGAATGGATGGACTTACAAGTATCCCAACTCCGTTGGGGTCAGAACACAGGGTTGGTCATACAGCATCCCTAGAGCAATGAGGGTTGGGGGCCTTGCTCAAGGACCCACATTGGTAACTTCAGACCTGGGATTGAAACCCCTAACCTTGTGATTGATAGCCCAACACCCTAACCACTGAGCTACTCAACCCGGGAGAACATGGAAACTCCACCCTGATTGGGATTCCAACCAGGAGCCCAAGCGCTCACTGTGTGAGTGAGTGTGTGAGTGTGTGCCCAGCGATAAATTGGCATCCTGTCCTGGGTGTACTTGCCCAGCGCCCGAAACGATTTCCCCTGGTTGGACATGGGGAACCCCCCCACAAACCTAGTGGAGGACAATGGATAATGATAATGGATGTGGACCCTTAAGCAAGGCCCCTAACCCTCACTGCCTCAGGGTGTTGTATCATGGCTGACAAGTATCCCAACTCCATTGGGGTCAGAACACAGAGTTGGTGATTCAGCATTTCTAGAGCAATGAGGGTTGGGGGCCTTGCTCAAGGACCCACATTGGTAACTTCAGACCTGGGATTGGAACCCCTAACCTTGTGATTGATAGCCCAACACCCTAACCACTGAGCTTCTCAACCCGGGAGAACATGGAAACTCCACCCTGATTGGGATTCCAACCTGGAGCCCAAGCGCTCACTGTGTGTGTGAGTGAGTGATAGATTGGTGCCCTGTCCTGGGTGTATCTGCCCAGCGCCTGAAACGTTCTCCCCTGGATGGGCCTGCGACCCTAGTAGAGGACAATGGATAATGATAATGGATTTGGACCCTTAAGCAAGGCCCCCAACCCTCACACTCAAAGTGTTGTATCATGGCTGACCACTCATTCAACAAATATGGTGAGTCCACGTTCTTTCATTCAGTTACATTTCCAAAATAAACCTCTACATGTTCTCCCCACAGCTCCTCCTCGTTTTATAGGGCGAGCGCATGGATGGATGCCTCACTGACATGAACAGTCAACAGCCTTTCAGATAAGAGCGTTCTAAAGGGGGTAAAACAGAAAAGGAAGGCATGTTCATTACCCAGCCCACTCCATTCAGAACGTTCCCTCTGGGCAGCCCAAAGAATGATGTCTCTGTTTTTGGATCCTTGACCCGCTTCGGAGGAAATAGAGGCATAATCTGCCAGTTGAGGGCTTTGACTATCCTTAGATTAATTGGATTCTCTTAAATAAACCCAGCAAGGTCAATTTAATCATTTGGTGTAATTACCAGATGAAAAGAGCACAGGCTGAGTTCGCCTTATGAGAAAATAAGGCCCATTGCGTTCTTCTATTTATCATCCGTACCTTTGATTGTGAGAGACAGAACACTTTCGCTGCGGGCGGAATTAAATCTGTCGTTGACGCAAAATGAAATTATTCGGCCCATAATTTTGTTTGTCCCATAATTTCCTCGTCACTGAGGCTTCCTCATTGCACCTTCAATTGGATTTTAGCTAAACCTTGATTAAAATGGCATTGCCCCATTGGTCGCTTGTGTATAGTAATACATGGTATTGTAGTCAGGGCGGCATGGTGGCTTAGTGGTTGACATGTTCTCCTCTCAGCACTAGGGATTCCCAATTCGAATCCCAATCTGGGTGGAGTTTCCATGTTCTCCCCGTGTCCGTGTGGGTTTCCTCCTGGTTCTCCAGTTTGCACCCACAGTCCAAAAACATGGATCAAGGTCAGTTGAATTCTCCAAAATTGCCCCATATAGAGTGTGTGTGTGAGTAAGTGTGTGCCCAGGGATAGATTGGCGCCCTGTTCTGGGTGTATCTGCCCAGCGCCGGAAACGTTCTCCCATGGATGGACATGGGGAACCCCACGTGATACTAGTATAAAGCAGAAGATAATGGATGGATGTAGTCATGGGTATACAAAAGTGGTGCGTTTGTGACTACCGGATTTAAAACTCAGCCCCAGTGTTGGGTTTTTGGGCCAGAAACTCAACTATACCGTATTGGTCAAAAGTTTGGACACGCCCCCTTCTTGCTCCATAGTCCATTTCCTCCACTTATCATATAGATGGACTTTATAGATTTACAATTACAGACTGTAGTCCATTTTTGTTAGTCCCCTGTTGGTTCTCTGTTCTCTGTTGGTCAGGAGCATCACAGAACAGGTATCATTTGGGTGGTGGATTGTTTATTATCAGTTCTGCAGTGACACTGATGTGGTGGGGGGGGTTTAGTGCAGCAGTGCTGCTGGAGTTTCATTTCTCCACCTCAGTGACACTGCTGGGATAGGACTAATGCACCCACCAAATAACCCCTGCTCTGTGATGGTACTATTGGGATTCTGACCATTAGAACAGAGTAAAGGGGACGTACACAGTATGTACTGTAGAACACAAACAGATGGACTACAGTCGAATCCCAATCTGGGTGGAATTTCCATGTTCCAGATTGGGATTTGATGTTCTCCCCGTGTCCGTGTGGGTTTCCTCCTGGTTCTCCAGTTTGCACCCACAGTCCAAAAACATGGATCAAGGTCAGTTGAATTCTCCAAAATTGCCCCATATAGAGTGTGTGTGTGAGTAAGTGTGTGCCCAGGGATAGATTGGCACCCTGTTTTGGGTGTATCTGCTTGTGGTGGTACTATCGGGGTTCTGACTATTAGAACAGAGTGAAGGGAATGTACACAGTATGTACTCTAATCCAGAAACAGATGGACTACAGTCTAGAATTGGAGAACTACAAAGTCCATCTTTACAGGAAGTGGAACTGATTTCCACTTATTTCCCTTTCTGACAACCAATAGCCTCTTTCCTTACTGAGGAGTAATGGCAGTAAGCTCAACGATGAAGAACTAGAACACAGTTCATGTCTTAGTCTTCAGCAAGGCCTCAAAGCTTCAAGGTTAAGCGAGGTTTATCCTTCTCAATGCAATAAAGAACCATGTTCCCATAACCTATTCCTCCCTTTCCTCTTCCTCTTTTTTCTCTGCCCATTGGAGCCTTTAATCCTCAACACTTGGCCCTTGTCATGCAAGCAGCGCCGGCGTTGATATACAGCGTCCTTTACTGTCACCTATAATGTCCACACGAGCGCGGCATCTCTTCCAGGCCGGACCCTTCAGATTTATGACCGACCGATGGTTTTAGCTGGGTGCTTCTCCTTGTTGATTATGTCTACGCCGCGATACACCATTGACTGTGCCACCCGGGACCAGGATGAGACCAGGCATCAATAAAGTCCATGACGGTCAGCAGTGAAGAGGGTGGTTTCAAGCCTGACCGACCTAAATCCCTGAAGAAGGTCTGGAGCAGGAAATCCCAGAGTACTTTGAAAATGACCTTGAGCATTTTTGGATTGTTCTCTTACTTAACACAACGGCAGTGCTGTAATTTAAAGGGGTTATTAAAGCGGTATAGGAGCTGCATTTTACTCAGCTAAAAAGACAGAGAGCAGATGGATAGATATGCGCAGACTTGCCATTGGAATCAATGTGAATTAAATATATCTATGGGAAGACCAATTTTCTTTTATTATGTGCATTGAATTTAGACAGAAAAGGTGCAGGGATAAGTACTTTACTTCAGACTCGATTGCTGAATGGGTAGGCAGTTAATAGAGGCGCAAACCATTTTCTGAATCTTTGTTAATCCCACTGTTTCCCCCCCAAGGGCTTGATCTGAAAACTGGTTAACTTTTTTTTACTGGTTAAGCCCCAAACACATATCAGTAGTGATGAGCATGTCCATCTCTTAGTGATGGGGATCCAGGTTCAAAACCCAATCAGGGTAAAGTTTCTATGATCTTCCCGTGTCTATGTGCTTTAAAATGCCCATATGTAGTGTTTGTGTGTCCATCCATCCATCCATCCATCCATCCATTATCTTCCACATTATCCTCTAATAGGGTAGCGGGGGGGTTCCCCATGCCCATCCAGGTAAGAACTTTTCAGGCGCTGGGTAGATACACCCAGGACAGGGCACCAATCTATCGCTGGGCACACACTCTCTCACACGGACATATACACTCTATATGGGGCAATTTGGAGAATTCAACACAGGAACACAGGGTTGATACAGCACCCTGGAGAAATGAGGGCTAAGGGTCTTGCCCAAGGACCCATATTGGTAACTTCAGTGAACCCCCAACCTTCAGAGTCAAGACCTAACACCCTAACCACTCAGCTACCCAACTTGTACAAACCTCTTGACCTCATTTATAAGCATTTTCTATTATTTAAAAAAAAAATACAATTATGGCAGCAGAGTGGCTTAGTGTTTAGCACGTTCGCCTCTCAGCTCTAGGGATTCCCGGTTCAAATCCCAATCTGGGTGGAGTCTCCATGTGCTCCCCGTGTCCGTGTGGGTTTCCTCCGGGTCCCCCGGTTTCCTCCCACAGTCCAAATACATTGATCAAGTCAATTTAGTTCTCCAAATTGCCCCATATAGAGTGTGTCTGTGCGTGTTAGAGTGTGCCCAGTGATAGATTGGCGCCCTGTCCTGGGTTTACCTGCCCAGCGCCCGAAACGTCCTCCCCTGGATGGGCATGGGGAACCCCCCCGTGACCCTAATAGAGGATAAAGTGGAAGATAATGGATGAATGAATGAATTTACAATTATTGGGCAATGAATGGCAAACTGGACATCTAATTATGATATTAGAAAATCAATCAATTAAATTGCGGTATGTGACCAGAAGTATCCTTTACACAAGTCGGCAAATGTTAGTCCAACTTCCCATGATAATTGCCGTATCACCGATTCACCTCAGATCATTAAGCATCGCATTCTCTTTTCCTTTTTAATTGAGCTCTTTCTCTCTGATGAGTGGAGTCAGGGGAGCCTGGGTATCATGTTTTTCTTCAAAACCAATTAAATGAGAGCCTTTTGCAAAGGTGCTCCGATAGTGACTCCTTCGGCCAGAGCGTCGTCATCCAATGGCGAAAAGAAAATGTGAGCAGTGGGCAACCGGGAGTCAGAGTGACCTCCACCTACAAACGGCGCGACCGGCGGCTACGTGGTTTCATTTGCTAAACACAAGAGGCTAACAGGCTAACACCGCCGCATCATAGATTTGGCCCTGCTAACCCCAATTTTCTTCAAACCTGGAATCAGCATGCTGGCCGACACTCCGGGTCACGAGAACAGCACTTCAGAACGAAGAGGAATTCGCCGATGAGGTTTTTGTTTATTGCAATCAAAACGAGCCCAAACACGCGGCGTCAGCGGGGGGCGTGCGTTTAAATAGCATTTCTGTTTTAAAGGTGAGTTCGACATTCAATTTTGGAAAAGAAAGAGGGTTTAACACTAGGATGATCAAGTTTTGTCTCACCCCCCTCCACCGAGGAACCACAAACACAATGTTTTACTTATGTAGCTATTTATACACGTGTGTTATAGAAATCCTGTATAAATTTCCCATTCGTTATCTTCCGCTTTATCCTCTTCTAGAGTCGGGGGGAGGGGGGGGGGTTCCCCATGCCCATCCACGGGAGAACGTTTCGGGCGCTGGACAGATACACCCAGGACAGGATGCCAATCTATCGCAGGGCACACACTCACTCACACAAACACACTGTATATGGGGCAATTTGGAGAACTCAATTGACCTTCATCCATGTTTTTGGACTGTGGGAGGAAACCGGAGAGTCCGGAGGAAACCCACGAGGACAACATGGAAACTCTACCTAGATTTGGATTCGAACCGGGAATCCGTAGCGCTTAGAGGAGAACATGCTAACCACTAAGCCACCGTGTCGCCCATTCGTTTATCTATCCATCCATTATCTTCCGCTTTATCCTCTACTATGGTTCCCCATGCCCATCCAGGGGAGAACGTTTCGGGCGCCGGGAAGATACACCCAGGACAGGACAGGCCAATCCCACAAACACACTCTATATGGGGCAATTTATAGAATTCAATTGACCTTGATCCATGTTTTTGGACTGTGGGAGAAAAACGGAGAACCCGGAGGAAACCCACGTGGACACGGGAAGAACATGGAAACTCCACCCAGATTGGGATTCGAAGTGGGAATCCCTAGCGCTGAGAGGAGAACATGCTAATCACTGAGCCACCATGCCACCCTTTGTTTGTGACATACTATGCCAAATCAATCTGATGGTGATTCTCCACTCAGATAAGGATTCAAACCTAGAACCCCAGCGCTGATTGGCGATTGTCTGTTGATCATGTGATGCATTACAGCGCATTTGATCTTAAGAGGTTCCCCCTGTATTCTAAAGAAATTAGCCTACGATAGGTTGTATTGACTTCTGCTAAAACGTGTGACCTTGGCTTCGTGTCTCAGGTCAAAGCCGATTGGTCAGGGTCAGGGAAAATGCTACCGTCCTGTCGTCGTGGAATAAATACAGACATAGCAACAACCCCAAACACGAGTCCAGAAAGCACTGTGTCTAATGAAGACTGCAGCAGATAAATGCCAGGGTCTTGTCAGGGCGACTGAAACATGATGTATGATTGTGGAGATTAAAAAGCTTCCCACATATATTACAGGAAGCCTCCTCTTGCAAAGTGTCCTACCAGAGAAAACCCAAACAACAGGAGCTATGGATACAGACCATAAAGTACCAAAAAACATATACCTTTAATTCAGGGTTCATATTAATGATACTATACTAGAGCACTCTTATATGTATGTTGTCTAATTAAATCTCATCTTTCATCCATCCATTATCTTCTGCTTTATCCTCTACTAGGGTCGAGGAGGGGTTCCTTACACCCATCCAGGGGGGAACGTTTCAGGTGCTGGGCAGATACACCCAGGACAGGACACCAATCTATCACTGGGCACACACTCACTTACTCACAGAGACACACTCTATATGGGGCAATTTGGATAATTCAATTGACCTTGAGCCATGTTTTTGGACTGTGGGAGGAAACCGGAGAACCCGGAAGAATCCCATGCAGATACGGGGAGAACATGGAAACTCCACCCAGATTGGGATTCGAACTGAAATCCCTAGTGCTGAGAGGAGAACATACTAACCACTAAGCCACCATGCCGCTAATTACTTAATTAATAGGTAATTGGTATCAGATGGAACTAATATAGGGGTGGTTCAAATGATCTCAAAGCCAGTGACACAGCAAATTCCTGATGTTGGGGTTGGGGTTTGAATCCCCAACCCCTGGTCTTCTCCTCCAACACCCCAACCAATGAGCTTCCATGCCAGTTTCTGAGATTTGTTATGTAGTCATTTCTTAAAATAACAGGTGTTGTTCTAATGCTTTTCCGTTACCTTCAGCAGCCCGTGTTCTCGGATGCTGTCTTTCTCCATACCTCCTCCACCCGCTATGATCAATACAGGTCAGAGAGGAGCAGCCAAGCCGATGGAATGATTTCTCACTGCTTATCGGTGTGGGGGTGAAATAAAAAGCAGATCTTCCTCCCACCTTTCCTCAGGTTTCATAAAGCTTCAGACGCTGCGGGCCAATTTAACCTCACACTCCGATGACACATCTGGACGTGCAGCTGCCTCAGGGTCGATCTGTGAATAGAAGGGAGATTGAAGACTGCTGTGTCCTTTGTGACCAAACTTATTTCATTTAGATTTTCTTTAGTACGAATTGAATGAGAGACTAATAACAAAGTCTGGGTGTTTTTCTCGGTTTTTATGCATTTCATTGATTTACCTGATGCTTTATAATAAATCAGATATGACATTATTTGTACCGCATCAACATAAATTCTTTATTAATTATAGTATGTAGAGTATATATTATATTTGATGTCGCTTTATGGAGAAATTGCTTGCTTTTTGCTTCAGTTCAAAGGTCTTTTAGAGTGATTCTCGAATGGAGGATGTTCTCCCAGGTAAATGTCTACGCATAGTACAAAGAGTAAAGCTCTAAAGGAGTTATGGGATGGTGTTAGGGTGCAGTGCGCCATGGATTTCATTTACAATATTCATTTACATAATATTATCTGGTGGCATGGTGGCTTAGTGGTTAGCATGTTCTTCTTTCAGCACTAGGGATTCCCACTTTGAATCCCAATCTGGGTTGAATTTCCATGTTCTCCCCGTGTCCATGTGGGTTTCCTTGGTTCACAGTCCAAAAACATGGATCAAGGTCAACTGAATTCTCCAAATTGCCCCATATAGAGTGTGTCTGTGTGAGTGAGTGTGTGCCCAGTGATAGATTGGCGCCCTGTCCTGGGTGTATCTGTCCAGTGCCCGAAATGTTCTCCCTTGGATGGGCATGGGGAACACCCCCCGAGACCCTAATAGAGGATAAAGTGGAAGATGATGGAAGGATGTAGTAAGCAGGGTGGCACAGTTGCTTAGCATGTTCTCCTCTCAGCACTAGGGATTCCCACTTTGAATCCCAATCTGGGTGGAGTTTCCATCCATTATCTTCTGCTTTATCCTCTACTAGGGTCCCCATGAGGGGTTCCCCATGCCCATCCAGAGAAGAATGTTTCGGACGCTGGGCAGATAGACCCAGGACAGGGCGCCAATCCATCGCTGGGCACACACTCACTCACACAGACACACTCTATATGGGGCAATTTGGAGAATTCAAATTGACTTGATCCATGTTTTTGGACTGTGGGAGGAAACCGGAGAACCCGGAGGAACCCCATGTGGCCACGGGGAGAACATGGAAACTCCACCCAGATTGGTATTCGAACCAGGAATCCCTAGCGCTGAGAGGAGAACATGCAAACCACTAAGCCACCATGTCTCCCTTTATAATGAATCATTAATAATATATTAATTATAAGATATATTATATTGAATTTCACTTCATGGAGAAACTGTTTGCTTTTAGATTCAGTTTAAAGGTTTTACAGAGTGGTGCTCGTATGTAGGATGTGCATGTTCGTTTAATTGACCAACCGTTATCTAATTGGTGCTATATAATGAATCATAAATAATATATTAATTATAGGATATATAGTATATATTACTTTAAATGTAGCTTTATGGAGAAATTGCTTGCTTTTTGCTTCGGTTCAAAGGTCTTTCAGAGTGGTGCTTGTATGTGTTAAAGGATAACGATGACAGATGCAGCTCTGTGGGAAGCCTCCCGCACCGCTCCCAGAATAAGCGTGTGTCCAAAAGGCGGTAGAATCAGGATCAGATGGTCTGTCACCACCCCGAGTGCCCTGCGAGCTCACGTCTGCTGATATGTTCCATCATGTCGGCCGGCTGAACGTTCAGCGTTGCTTTGATTGCACACGCAAAATCTTAAAAGGCACATTAGACCTGGACAGAATGGAAATTTCCACATGGCGGATTTAACAGCGTGCGTTGGACTCGCTTACCGACTTTTTTTTCCAGGTAATTGTACTAGCGCATTGTGTTAGGTGGACTGGTTAATTGCGTGGAGTTGCTGCAGTTCGTTTATCACGTGCTCTTAGCAGAAATGATAACCCAGCTTGTCCATTCTTATTTTTTCCTTGGAGGTATCACCAGCTTCCCATCCCATCCCAACCTGGTGTTCTATTGGATGTGTGGCTTTGTAGTCCCACCAGCATGGCCTCACCCACCCATGCAATTTTGATGATTAGACTTTTGGTCAGCGGCACAGTGGCTTAGTGGTTTGCATGTTTTCCTCTCAGCACTAGGGATTCCCAGGTCGAATCCCCATCTGGGTGGAGTTTCCATGTTCTCCCCATGTCGTCGTAGGTTTGCTCCAGTTTCTCCGGTTTCCTCCCACAGTCCAAAAACATGGATCAAGATCAATCGAAGTCTCCAAATTGCCCCATATAGAGTGTGTTTGTGTGAGTGAGTGTGTGCCCAGTGATAGATTGGGGCCCTGTCCTGGGTGTATCTGCCCAGCGCCCGAAACGTTCTCCTCTGGATGGGCATGGAGAACCCCACCGCGACCCTAGTAGAGGATAAAGCCAAAGATAATGGATGGGCTTTTGGTCCATGGCATGATGGCATATTCTCCTCTCAGCGCTAGGGATTCCCGGGTCAAATCTCAATCGGGGTGGAGTTTCCATGTTCTTCCCCGTGTCCGCGTGGGTTTCATCCGGGTTCTCTGGTTTCCTCCCACAGTCCAAAAACATGCATCAAGATCAATTGAATTCTCCAAATTGCCCCATATAGAGTGTGTCTGTGTGAGTAAGTGTGTGCTCAGTGATAGATTGGCGTCCTGTCCTGGGTGTATCTGCCCAGCGCCCGAAACGTTCTCCCCTTGATGGGCATGGGGAAACCCCCAACCCCACGGAAGGGGGTTAAAGCGAAAGATAATAGATGGTTGGATGGACTTTTGGTCATTTCATGATCTGTACATTGGTGTTGCACTGTTGTTGTGGCAACAAAAGGAAGATGAGTCCCAATAGACCCTTGGTCTTCACAAGCTTCCTTCCAAAAACACCACCGTTGGGTTAGCTTGTCTTTTGGGGGTGCAGGCTTGGGACACTCTAAAGCTGCTTTGAGACAATGAGGCAGTACATAAAGTACTAGGGCAGTTGGCTTGTGGCTAAACAACCAGCCTTGCAACCTGAAGGTCACTGGTTCGATTTCCAATCCAACCAAGCACTATGGCTAAAGTGCCTCTATTGGGCAAGCCCCCTAACCCCAATTGATACCCAAGCACCATGCACAGGGCTGCGCACAAATCCGAGCACATGCGCTCACTTCACCAGTAAACCCACTCAGGTACAGGGAGGACATGCAAACACCACTCACAAAGGACCAATGTACAATTAAACTAGGAATCAATGTGTGGCTTAACTACATGAGCATTATGAGGAATCCATCCATCATCTTCTGCTTTATTCTATATTGGGGTCGCGGGGGGGTTCCCCCATGCCCACCTGGGGAGAACATTTCGAGCGCTGGGCAGATACACCCAGGACAGGACACCAATCTATTTCTGGGCACACACTCACTCACACTCTGTATGGGGCAAATTGGAGAATTTACGAGAAGCATTCTAATTTGGAGAAGCATGGTGGTCAGCAAGTTCGCCTCTCAGCGCTAGGGATTCCCGGTTTGAATCCCCATCTGGGTGGAGTTTCCATGTTCTTCCCATGTCTGCATGGGTTTTCTCCGGGTTCTCTGGTTTCCTTCCACAGTCCAAAAACATGGATCAAGTCAATTGAATTCTCAAAATTGCCCCATATAGAATGTGTCTGTGTGAGTGAGTGTGTGCCCAGCGATGGATTGGCGCCCTGTCCTGGGTCTATCTGCCCAGCACCCGAAACATTCTCCTCTGGATGGGCATGGGGAACCCCACCGCGACCCTAATAGAGGATAAAGCGGGAGATAATGAATGAATAATTTACTTGATCCATATTTTTGGACAGTGGGAGGCAACCGGAGAACCCGGAGGAAACCCATGCAGACACGGGGAGAACATGGAAACTCTATCTAGATTGGGATTCGAGCCGGGAATCACTAGTACTGAGAGGCGAACGTGCTAACGACTAAGCCACCCATGGGAAATCAATGAAAACATAAAAATTACCCAAATATTATATGGATATGGTGTATATGTATAATCACAAAACATAATCTGCAACGAGAGGCTTAACTCACAGAGCTTTAACAGCATCAGGGGCAATATTTATAGATCTAATATCTATTTTTATTATACTAGCAACAGCTTTCAATCATTTCCAGATAACATTGATTTATTTTTGTTTAGTTCAACTTAACTGTTTTTTTAGTGAATGTAATAATAGATCATAACACCGTAAAGGATCGCAGAGGTTTCTATGTTTCACCACTGAAAGCATAACAGAAACGGCAAATATAGCCATCCATCCATTATGCTCCGCTTAATCCTCCACCTGGGGAGAACGTCTTGAGCGCTGGGCAGATTCAACCAGGACGGAGCGCCTATCCATCACTGGGCACATTGACACACACTATATGGGGCAATTTGGAGCATTTCATGTACCTTGATCCATGTTTTTTGGACCCAGAGTTCTCCAGTTTCCTTTCACAATCCAAAAACATAGATTAAGGTCAATTGGTCAATTGAATTCTCCAAATTGCCCCATATAGAGTGTGTTGTGTGTGTCTCTTTGTAACGGAGTGTGTGCCAAGTAAAAGATTGGCGCCCTGTTCTGGGTGTATCTGCCCATCGCCTGAAACGTTCGCCCCTGGATGGGCACGATGATGATGGTGATGATGATGGTGGCACGGTGACTTAGTGGTTAGCACGTTCTCCTCTCAGTACTAGGGATTCCAGGTTCGAATCCCAATCTGGGTGGAGTTTCCATGTTCTCCCCGCATCCGCATGGGTTTCCTCCGGGTTCTCGGTTTGTTTCCACAGACCAAAAACATGGATCAAGGTCAATTGAATTCTCCAAATTGCCCCATATAGAGTGTGTCTGTGTGAGTGAGTGTGCTCAGTGATAGATTGGCGTCCTGTCCTGGGTGTATCTGCCCAGCGCCCGAAACGTTCACCCCTTGATGGGCATGGGGAAACCCCCCCCCCCCCCCCCGCGACTCTAGTGTTGGATGTGCGTGTGTGTTGAAGGCAAAATTCATGAGCTGAATTTTATTCCTGTCTGACGCAAATCTACGCCCTACATTAGAATTTGTCTTACTATCAACCCTTGCCGTCTGACCTTTCCATCGTCCATCATGTTGACTTTCCGGATGATTGACAGCTCTCCTGAAGCTCTTCATTTCTTCATAACCTTAGTTTTTCGGAACGCTGGATTTTATATTGTCTGGATTTAACCTAGAAGTAAAGCTTCCTAATCTTTCCCAGAACAATAAGCAATAGCAATTTCTTTTCTAGATCAGCACTGATGTATTTGCTTTGACATGCTGTTAGACTTTAATTAGCAGCTCTCAGCTTCCTAATGCGGTCCCAATTGTAATGAAAGCAGTGAGCGTGCGGCGTTTTCTCTTTTTTTTTTCCTCGATTTTTGCATAATCTTTACCGACATGTGAGCATACAGTTTCTGGATGACTGAAATTGAATGTAAATGGGATTTTCATGATATCTAAATGTGAAAACACTATGATTTGACACTTAGAGATTAGAACCCCGGGCTGGGCAGTACATCAGAGAAACGGCAACACTCGACGTTGCCGTAATATCCACTGTTATGTGACAGCTGAGGAAACACTGATCACAGCTTTCAGATCTTTTATCGCACAAAACTTTCTAATTAGCTGCATTCATTTTAATGATGATGAGGCACGGTGGTTGGCACGTTCGCCTCTCATTGCTGGGGATTCCCGGTTCGAATCCCGATCTGGGTGGAGTTTCCATGTCCTCCCCGTGTCCGCAGGTTTCCTCCCACAGTCCAAAAACATGGATCAATTCTCTAAATTGCCCCATATGGAGTGTGTGTGTCTGTGTGAGTGAGTGTGTGTCCTGTGATGGCCAGATTGGCGCCCAGTGCCCGAAACATTCTCCCCTGGAAGAGCACGGGGAAACCCCCCGTGACCCTTGTACAGGATAAAGCGGACGATGATGGATTGATGTTTGTGAGCGGGCGGCACGGTGTCTTAGTGGTTAGCATGTTCTCCTCTCAGCACTAGGGATTCCTGGTTGGAATCCCAATCTGGGTGGAGTTTCCATGTTCTCCCCGTGTCTACGTGGGTTTCCTCCGGGTTCTCCAGTTTCCTTCCACAGTCCAAACATGGATCAAGGTCAGTAGGATTCTCCAAATTGCCCCATATAGAGAGTGGTTGTGAGTGAGTGAGTGTGTGCCCAGTGATAGATTGGCCCTGTCATGGGTGTATCTGCCCAGCGCTTGAGACGTTCTCCCCTGGATGGGCATGGAGAACCCCCCGCAACCCTAGTAGAGGATAAAGCAGAAGATAATGGATGGATTGACATCCTGTTCTGGATGTTTTCTTGCCATTTGCCCCATGGTGCTGGAACAGACTTTATCGCCCAAACAGGATAAGTTGGGCTCTAGAATTTTAAGTCTAGGCTTCAGTGCTAGACTTCAGTAGTGCTGTTCTCCAGCTCACAGTGAGTTGTGGAGCTGTACTGGTTAGTGTAATGTTTCAGAATGGTTGATGCGATTGATGTAATAGATGTGAAAGCTCTATTATCTTGCGGTTCTTTATTAGGTCCTGAACCGAAATGACGGACTATCCATCTTAGACCCTGTACGGCAAATCTGGAGTCATTTTCAGGGCTTGTCTTTATTATTAAATTCAATCAGACCGACTTCAGCCCTATTACTGTCAGTTTCCTTCTCTTTAGCCTCCCTCTTCTTTCCTTTGTAGAAACTCAGTCTCCATCTTTAAAGAATTATATTATCTGGTATTTCAACAGAACACTGCAAACTGCAAACTGTCTAAATGTCTATATGCAGTACCAGTCAAAAGGTTGGCCACGCCCCCTACCTGCCACTCTTTATTTCCATATTTATTATCATAGAGATTGACTTTGTTGTTCTACAATTCCAGACTGTAGTCCACCTATGTTCTGTTTGTTCGTCCCCTGTTGGTTCTCTGTTCTCTATTGGTCAGGAGCATCACAGAACAGGTATCATTTGGGTGGTGGATTGTTTATTGACAGTTCTGCAGTGACCTTGTTCCCTTCTAGTTTTCGTCTACGCTATGTAGCTTTGTGGTTAGCATGTTCTCCTCTCAGCACTAGGTTCAAATCCCAATCTGGGTGGAGTTTCCATGTTTTCCCCGTGTCTGCGTGGGTTTCCTCCAGGTTCTCCGGTTTCCTCCCACAGTCCAAAAACAGTCCAAAAACATGGATCAAGGTCAATTGAATTCTCCAAATTGCCCCATATAGAATGTGCCTGTGTGAGTGAGTGCATGCCCAGCGATAGATTGGCGCCCTGTCCTGGGTGTCCTGCCCAGTGCACGAAATTTCCTCCCTTGGATGGGCATGGGGAACCCCCCCCCCCCACCGTGACCCTATTAGAGGATAAAGTGGAAGATGGTGGATGGATGTAATAAGCAGGGTGGCATAGTGGCTTAGTGGTTAGCATGTTCTCCTCTCCGCATTAGGGATTCCCAGTTTGAATCCCAATCTGGGTGGAGTTTCCATGTTCTCGTTGTGTCTGCATGGGTTTCCTCCGGGTTCTCCGGTTTCCTCCCACAGTCCAAAACCATGGATCAAGGTCAATTGAATTTTCTAAACTGCCCCATATAGAGTGTGTGAGTGAGTGAGTGTGTGTGTACCCAGTGATAGATTGGCATCCTGTCCTTGATGTATCTGCCCAGCACCTGAAAGGTTCTCCCCTGGATGGACGACCCCAGTAGAGGATAAAGTATAAGATAATGGATGGATGTAGTAGGCTGCAAACTATGTTCTTCAAACCCCATTCCCGTTTATTATTTATTATAATTATTCCACTTTAACTAGTTGCTAGCTGTACGGTTATCTCTGAACAAGTCCCTGAGGAATCACGGTCCATCACCTCGTCAAATTTTTGATCCAGTATTTCTAATTGAAAACAAATGGCTCACGTGGGACTTCCACGAGTCTGATGGACTGGGAAGTCTGGCTGCCGACATCATGCCTGTTTAATCTGCTCGCGTTCTAAATGTGCAACAAGATTAATTAACCTAATTACAGTTGAGTAAAAGCATATGGGAGCGCTCGTCTCCTTCTTCCGGCCCTGCCAGTCAAGCGTGGAATAATTATTGCACCGATGAGAAATATCAGGCTCTTAAACGCTGCGGTATTGTTTCTCTTTCTACTTTGATGTCTTCCGGCTTTCTTTCTCAACTGCTGCCGAGGCTTCGGACTCGATTGATAATAGTGGACATGGCTGCGGAACATTTTATTCAGAGCCGTGAATGCATGACCACCCACCCATCCACCTACATGCAACAGAGAGGTACTCACTTAATGCTTTGGGTTTTCAATGCACTGCACCGGATCTTTAAACATGCTCACTGTTTTAACACCGAGATGATTCATCAGAGGAAAAAAAAAAAAAAATATATATATATATATCCATCCATTACATTTTACTTAATGGTATACTAGAGACTAGGGTCACCAGTATGTGTGGGTGGGGGTGGGTGAGGGCCCATGCCCATCCAGAGGAGAATATTTCGGGTGCTGAGGAGATACACCCAGAACAGTGCACCAATCCATCACTGGGCATACACTCACTCACACAGACCATATATTATACATATATAGGGGCAATTTAGCCCAGTTTAACTTAAATGTTTTTGGACTGTGGGAGGAAACCAGAAAATCCGGAGGAATCCCACACTGACACGGGGAGAACATGAAAAACCCAGATCGGGATTCTAACTTGGATCCTCAGCACCCCAGGAAGGAGAATGTGTCACTGTCACTCATAATTTCCTCCCACAGTCCAAAAACATGGATCAAGTCAATTGAGTTCTCCAAATTGCCCCATATAGAGTGTGTGTGTGAGTGAGTGTGTGCCCAGCGATAGATTGGCACCCTGTCCTGGGTGTATCTGCCCAGCGCCTGAAACGTTCTCCCCTGGATGGGCATGAGGAACCCCCCCCCCCCCCCACCATGACCCTAATATAGGATAAAGCGGAATATATTGGATAGATGAATAATAATAATTGGGCGGCACGGTGGCTTAGTGTTTAGCATGTTCTCCTCTCAGCACTAGGGATGCCCTGTTTGAATCCCCATCTGGGTGGAGTTTCCATGTTCTCCCCGTGTCTGCGTGGGTTTCCTCCGGGTTCTCCGGTTTCCTTCCACAGTCCAAAAACATGGATCAAGTCAATTCATTCATTCATTCATTATCTTCCGCTTATCCTCTATTAGGGTCGCGGTGGGGTTCCCCATGCCCATCCAGGGGAGAACATCTCGGGCGCTGGGCAGATAGACCCAGGACAGGGCGCCAATCCATCGCTGGGCACACACTCACTCACACAGACACACTCTATAGGGGGCAATTTTGAGAATTCAATTAACTTTGTTCCATGTTTTTGGACTGTGGGAGGAAACTGGAGAACCCGGAGGAAACCCACGCGGACACGGGGAGAACATGGAAACTCCACCCAGATGGGGATTCGAACCGGGAATCCCTAGCGCTGAGAGGCGAACGTGCTAACCACTAAGCCACTAAGTGAATTGAGTTCTCCAAATTGCCCCATATAGAGTGTGTCTGTGTGTATGTGAGTGTGTGCTCAGTAATAGATTGGCGGCCTGTCCTGGCTGTATCTGCCCAGTGCCTGAAACTTTCTCCCCTGGATGGGCATGGGGAACCCCCCCCCCCCCCCGCGACCCTAATACAGGATAAAGCAGAAGATAATGGATGCAATGGATAATAATAATAATATTTTGTTTGTTTGCATTAAAACCACATTTCAGCTGTGAGCGTGATGCATAACGGAGAACACACGCAAATAACACGTCGTCTGACAGCCCGGCTCCAGCGGTTCACTCCCATTGGTTCTAATTCTTCAGAACGTTGTTGGCAGTCAGAGATTCGCAGCTCCAGGCGACTTCACTTTCCTTACACTGAATAATCTTTCCAGCGGGTTCTCCTCTCATTCTTCCTCGCACACGCATTAGAACCCTGAATTATTCAGCAGCTTGTTTATATTGGACATAAATTATGGTGCTCTCTCTTCCTCTCTCTCACACTCTCGCAGTCTTATTTTTAAGCACCTACATTCTCTTTCTTGCATTTTCATCAGCACTTGCACGTTTGATCTCTCTCTCTCTCTCTCTCTCTCTCATGTACACTTTATCTATCTCTCTCTCTCCCTCTCTCTCACTTGTTCACTTCAGCATTTGCATGCTTCATCACACTCTCATCTTACGCATTTGCATGCTGTATCTCTCTCTTTTTTAAAGCATTTGAATGCTGAATGTCTCTTTTTAGGAATTTGCATGCTGTATCTCTTTCTCTCGCTCTCTCTCTCTCTAAGCATTTGAATGCAGTAACTCTCACTCTCTTTATGCATTTGCATGCCGCATCGCTCTCTCTTTTTTAAACATTTGCATGCTGTAACTCCCTCTCTAACAATTTGCATGATCTCTCTCTCTCTCTTTTAAGCATTTGCATTCTGTATCTCTCTCTATTTTTAAGCATTTGCATGCTGTATCTCTCTTTCTTTTTAAGCATTTGCATGCTGTATCTCTCTCTCTCTCTTTGAGCATGTCTTGTTCTCTTTTCAAGCATTTGCATGCTGTTGCTCTCCCTCTTCAAGCATTTGCTTGCTGTACCTCTCCCTCTCTCTCTCTCTTTGAGCATTTGCATGCTGTATCTCTCTCTTTCTCTCTTTATACATATTTGCATGCTGTATCTCTCTCTCTCTCTCTCTCCTTTTCAGCATTTGCATGCTGTATCTCTCTCTCTCTCTCCTTTTAGGCATTTGCATGCTGCATCTCTCTCTCTTTATGCATTTGCATGCTGTATCTCTCTCTTTTTAAGCATTTGCATGCTATATTTATCTCTCTCTTTGAAAAGAGAATAGAGAAAAAAAAACATGCTCAAGCATTTGCATGCTGTTCCTCTCGCTCGCTTTCTCTTTTTGAACATTTGCATGCTGTTCCTCTTTCTCTCTCCCTCTTTAAGCATTTGCATGCTGTACCTCTCGCTCGCTTTCTCTTTTTGAACATTTGCATGCTGTTCCTCTTTCTCTCTCCCTCTTTAAGCATTTGCATGCTGTACCTCTCTTTCTCTCTCTCTTTTTAAGCATGCTGTCTGTCTTCCTCTCCTGCTTTCTTGTTTTACACGAACTGAAAACTAAAGCGATGGAAGTTATTTAGTCCTTTAATTTCGTTAAAGTGAATGAAACTTTAATTATAAACAGTAAACTAGTTTTAAAGAAGAATGTTGTGTCCGCTATATTTATCTGCGTCCTATTGATCTTTCTAATAAGGTATTACACAATGCTGTGATACTATACTAATTATTCGCTATTTAGCTCCCTGATGCTAAAGCAGCTCTGCTTTCAAAATGCCCCAATCAACTCATCTTAATTGAGTATTCAACAGAGAGGTGTCATGAATCCAGATCAACTCCCAGGGCGTTTCTCATTATCTGCTCCTCTCTCTAGCCGTGGCTTCGTGAAACCTCATCATTCACAGCTCTAGTACTGTTTCAAATCAAAGTTCTTTAAACAGCCTTTCAAGTTTATATCTAATTCCTGGATGTGTCCTCGATTTGTGGGGAGAGAGCACAGAAAGCGACTTACAAGAATCCCAACTTGATGGTTTGGGTCAGAACACAGGGTTCACCATTACATTTACATTACATTTGGTCATTATGCAGACGCTTTTATCCAAAGCGACTTACAAGGTTCATCCCTGGAGCAATGAGGGGTAAGGGTTTTGCTCAAGGACCCACATTGGAAACTTCAGTGAACCTGGGATTTGAACCCCCAACCTTCAGATTGAAAACCCAACGCCATAACCACTGGTCTACCACTCCTCATACATACCATACAGCAATCATGAAACAATGAGCGTTAAGGGTCTTGCTCAAGGGCCCACATTGGTAACTTCAGTGAATCTGGGATTTGAACCCACAACCATCAGATTGAAAACCCAATGCTCTAACCACTGATCTACCACTCCTCATACATACCATACAACAACCATGGAACAATGAGGGTTAAGGGTCTTGCTCAAGTGCCCACATTGATAACTTCAGTGAACCTGGGATTTGAACCCCCAACCTTCAGATTGATAGCCCAACGCCCTAACAACTGATCTACCGCGCCTCATACATACCATTAAGCAACCATGGAACAATGAGTGTTAAGGGTCTTGCTCAAGGGCCCCTATTGGTAACTTCAGTGAACCTGGGATTTGAACCCACAACCATCAGATTGAAAACACAACGCTCTAACCATTGAGCTAACACGCCTTATACATACCATACAGCAACCATGGTACAAGAAGGGTTAAGTGTCTTGCTCAAGGGCTCCTATTGGTAACTTCAGTGAATCTGGGATTTGAACCCCCAACCATCAGATTGAAAACACAACTCTCTAACCATTGAGCTAACACGCCTTATACATACCATACAGCAACCATGGTACAAGAAGGGTTAAGTGTCTTGCTCAAGGGCTCCTATTGGTAACTTCAGTGAATCTGGGATTTGAACCCCCAACCATCAGATTGAAAACACAACGCCCTAACCATTGAGCTACCACGCCTCATACATACCATACAGCAACCATGGAACAATGAGGATTAAGGGTTTAGCTCAAGGGCCCACATTGCCAGCTTTGGCTGACTTAGGGCTTGAACCTGTAACCTTCAGATTGTTGGGCTATGAACCTAACCACAGAGCTACCACACCCGTCATTTGTGTATTTACAGGAAATAAACTAAATAATAGGATTTTTGGATTTGGGACCTCTCGGACCCTGATTTGGATGGGGCAATTCACCTTGAATACCTATTTTTGAACTGGGGAAGAAAACCCACGTGGAAACTTCTCCACCCACAGTGGGATTCGAACCCGAGCGGCGGACACACTACCACAGTAGAACCTCACTGATTCGATGATGTCATTGTGATCCTTGAACTCAGTTTGAGGAGTTTTTAGAACAAACTTGGAAAATGGAAGGAACTCTCGTACCAGCCCTTTTTTTTTTCGTGATGTTAACCTCAAAAGTCATTCATCGGCAGAAATCCCGGAGTCATCCACTTCATCATCCCTGCCTTCTCATTTTGAAAATGACCTGCATAATACACCAGCTTTTAATATAAATCTGGACTTAGTCATCTTATATCCTCCCTCGGTCAATTATTTTTTCTCATCAATATCGTCCATCTATATATTGCATCGGCTGATTTAAATTTCATAACCAAACACTAATGTTCAGTCTTTTATGAAACCTTTATGATAATGTGGCATAGGTTCTCCGGGCTATCAATTACTCGCCGTGTGTCTCTAAATGAAGAAAGTCTGAGCTAATTTTCTGCCCCTTAAGGTGACAGGATGTAAAATACTGTACATTCATTACTTCCCTGCTCTGATGACTTAGAGTTGTTTAACCTTTGCACGTTTTGACATTGTGGGGGGGGGGGGGGGGGGGGGGGGGGGGGGGGGGGGGGGGGGGGGGGGGGGGGGGGGGGGGGGGGGGGGGGGGGGGGGGGGGGGGGGGGGGGGGGGGGGGGGGGGGGGGGGGGGGGGGGGGGGGGTTCACCATGCTCATCCGGGGAGAACGTTTCGGGCGGTGGGCAGATACAACCAGGACAGGGCGCCAACCTATCGCTGGGCACACACGTACTCAGACACACACACTCTATATGGGGCAATTTGGAGAACTCAATTGACTTGATCCATGTTTTTGGACTGTGGGGGGAAACCGGAGAACCTGGAGGAAACCCACAAGGACACGGGGAGAACATGGAAACTCTTCCTCCCACAGTCCAAAAACATGGATCAATTGAATTCACCAAATTGCCCCATATACAGTGTGTTCGTGTGAGTGAGTGTGTGTCCGGCCATAGATTGGCGCCCTGTCCTGGGTGTATCTGCCCAGCGCCTGAAACGTTCGCCCCTGGATGGGCATGGGGAACCCCACCATGACCCTAGTAGAGAATAAAGTGGAAGATAATGGATGGCTAGATGTAGTAGGTAGGGCGGCACGTTGGCTTAGTGGTTAGCATGTTCTCCTCTTAGCACTAGGGATTTCCGGTTCGAATCCCAATCTAGGTGGAGTTTCCATGTTCTTCCCGTGTGGGTTTCATCCGGGTTCTCCGGTTTCCTCCCACAGTCTAAAACATGGATAAAGTCAATGAAATTTTCCAAATTGCCCCATATAGAGTGTGTCTGTGTGAGTGTATGTCCAGGGATGGATTGGCATCCTGTCCTGGGTGTATCTGCCCAGCGCCCGAAATGCTCTCCCCTGGATGGGCATGGGGAACCCCACCACGACCCTAATAGAGGATAAAGCGAAAGATAATGGATGAATGGATGCTACCTTAATGACGGAAAACCCAGTTGCACCGTTGACTGAGAAAAACCTCTGCAGACGTCAACAGTCAGACGTTGCGCGCGATCTCGGCGGTGAATCAACGCAGACGTGTGATATACTGCGCATAATAAAGTCCTATGTCGTTTTATCTCGTGTATCTTAGCCAGCCATTGCTGCTTGTGTAAGCTTCCACATGTTTCAAGTGTTTTGAGTGTCTGCGGCTTTTGAATTGTTCCTCATTCATGTATTATGAATATATTTCTAGGTGTTTATATTATTCAGTGTTTTTCCTCTAGTTTCTTTTTCATTGTTACTGTTTCTTATTCCAATCATCTACAATATTTAAAAAATATAATGCGCTGTAATCTGAAGGCAGGAGTTAAATAGACAGAGACGGAGACAGACGTAAAGGCTTTTATTTGGTATGCAGCTTGTATATGTATCACCACAATGGATGGCACTTTTCTATTTAGAAATAGAAATAACTTTGTAGCGCCACAAAGAATGATTTTGTAACTCCTGTAACTGCCAGGGGTAAAGTGTCTGAGACTGGAGTGACTGGCACATAAAAGGCCCTGCTCTGTTGGGCTAACGGCGTGTGGAGAACCTGCGATGGCAATTTTTGGGAGAAGTTTACAGGTCACGAGGGTGGTGACTTACGTCGCCGGGTCATTCCGGGTCACGTCACTGCAGGAATGAGGGATCCATGCAGCTTCGGTGTCTGGAACTGAGTGTACGAGTGGGCCAGGTTCACATGGTGGTGTATGTGTTTGTGTGTGTATAGAGATTAGAGAACATGGGTTTGGGGTAGGTCCAGTTATTAGTGTCATTGCCATATATATTTTTTTATTATTCCACTGTTTTTGTCCGGCTTCATGTTTTTGGACTATGGAAGGAAACCCACACGGACACGGGGAGAACATGGAAACTCCACCCAAATTCGGATTCGAACCAGGCCACACTCTATATGCGCCAATTGGGAGAATTCAATAGACTTGATCCATGTTTTTAGCCTGTGGGAGGAAACTGGAGAACCCGGAGGAAACCCACGCAGACACAGGGAGAACATGGAAACTCCACCTAAATTGGGATTCATTCATTTATTCATTATCTTCCGCTTTATCCTATATTGAGGGGGGAGGGGGGGGGTTCCCCATGCCCATCCATACAGGGGAGAACGTTTCGGGTGCTGGGCAGATAAACCCAGGACAGGGCGCCAATCCATCGCTGGTCACACACTCACTCACACAGACACACTCTATATGGGGCAATTTGGAGAATTCAATAGATTGATCCATGTTTTTGGACTGTGGAAGGAAACCGGAGAACCCGGAGGAAACCGAAACAGACATGGGGAGAACATGGAAACTCCACCCAGATGGGGATTCGAACCAGGAATCCGTAGCACTGAGAGGAGAACATGCTAACCACTAAGCCACTGTGCCGTCCGCGTTTTGTATCTTTAAATAAGAAATTAAATTCTCCTTCATCTGCAATTTTCAAGTAATGGACGTGGTTTTCGCAAGACATGTCCGGCTCATTGGTGAGACCACAGATTCCGAGATGTTTCCATTTTTCCAAGCTAAAATTCCCATTCACTTTGCATAATATTTGCACATCCGTTACACATACGCAATCGCACAATAATCAGGCCACACCCACTTTTTGCTATGTATTGCTTTGATATACGTATGCACTGTGTCTCCTACAGCCAAGCTGCAGTCGCACCACAGTCAGGCCACACCCACTTTTTACCTTGTACCCTGTATTGCTCTGATATACATATGCACTGTGTCTCCTACGGCCAAGCTGCAATCGCACAATAGTCAGGCCACACCCACTTTTTACCTTGTATGCTGTGTTGCTGTGATATACGTATGCACCACTCTATTGCTGGCACACACTTACACAGACACAAACACACACACACATACACACACACACACACACACAAACTCTATAGGTGCAGTTTACTTTGCACCTTACTATATTCACTATTGGACGATGGGAAGAAACCCACACCGACACCCATTGAGAACATGGAAACTCCAACCAGATCGCAATTTAGACCTCAATCCCCAGTTTTTATAGGAGAACATGCCAACCACAAAGCCACAGTGCCACCCATGTATGGCAAATCACACTAATAACAACCATCGCCAATACAAACATCAAAGATACATGCAGAAGCAGAAGGCTTATAATGATACCTGTAAACATAAAAGTACTAAAAACTTTATCTACATTCAGCATCAGAATGAAAAATAAATGAATAAAGCAAAACATTCGCAAAAAAAAAATTGTTGTACATTGTTATTCGGGCTTTTCTGAATAAGCTATTCAGATGTTATACATTTATTGTATGGAGTTCTATACACGGGCACAAGTACAATGGTGGGACTGTCCTTCATCTACATCCTCCACCTGATGCACAATAGACTGTATTCCTTACCCTGACTAGGAGCAGTGCTTTTTATTGGGTTCTACATATAGCGCTCCGTCGTATGGCCACGTAGCCGTGCGGTTTCTTAACAAGGCTGAAAGAACGGAATAGAACCAAGTGAAATAATTGTGTGTTAGCCTTGGTATGAAAAAATGTGATATATCCTTAAAACATGTATAAACAACTGCATCTGCCATCAAACTGCCCACATCGATAGCAAGGGGGAGCTTTAAAATGTAGCGCAGTTTATATTATATTTGGTCATTTAGTGGTTTGAGTTTCAGGGTCTTGCTCAAGGACTCACAGTGGACCCTTCAGTGGACCTGGGATTTGGACCTCCAACCTTCAGATTGATAGCCCAACAATCTAACCACTGAGCCACCATGCCCTAAGAATAGCTGTGGATCCAGGTTTGAATCCCGATCTGGGTGGAGTTTCCATGTTCTCCCCTTCTCTGGGTCCTCCAGTTTCCTCCCACTCCCAAAAAACCTGGATTCAAAGTGAATTCGCTAATCCAAATTGCCCTTATGTAGTTCTCCCCTGGATGGGCTTGAGGAACCAGCCATCCATTATCTTCTGCTTTATCCTGTAATAGGGTCGCGGGGGGTTGCCCCTGCCCATACAGGGGTGAACGTTTCGGGCGCTGGGCAGACACACCCAGGACAGGATGCCAATCTATCGCAATCTATCGCTGGACACACTCACTCACACAAACATACTTTATATGGGGCAATTTGGAGAATTCAATTGATGTACTTTTGAATCCATGAATCCTTGATCCATGTTTTTGGACTGTGGGAGGAAACCGGAGAACCCGGAGGAAACCCACGCAGACACAGGGAGGACATGGAAACTCCACCCAGATTGGGATTCGAACCGGGAATCCCTAGCGCTGAGAGGAAAACATGCTAACCACTTCACTATTTCCTAGTATGGAAATCAGCGGTCAAGTAAATGATAACATTAAAGGATTCTTCGTCCTTTTTATACTGGAACCTCACTCTATCCTCTGGGTTCTTCTGGGACGTATCCGTAGGTGGTCGAGATGGAAGGAGGTTTCAGAGCTACTTAATGGTCACTGATATTATTCATTCATGCTTCTAATGTCAAGCTGGAATACCAATTAACCCCGACTGTGTAGCACGGAACCGAGTTTATACTTCAAACAAACAGGCCAGGAAATGGGTGCTGTCCTAAAGACCACTTCCTGACTGTAAATGTTTGGTGTGTGTGTGTGTGTGTGTGTGTGATTATTTTGATCTTGGAAAAAGATGAATGCGTTTAAAAGGAGACAGACACATAACCTTGAACACTGACTTAAAGGTATTCAGAAGCACAACCTTGCAAGTTTTCCTCACTTTGCGTCGTTCGTAATTTAAAGAAAAGCCCAAGGTAGAGCTTTCTTGTGTATTTTAATACGAAAAAGAACTTTCTCTAAAGCTTTTGCCATTTCATGACACCTTATTCAAAGTCGGTCCCCTTTTTTTTGTAGTTATAAAGACTTTCTATAAGATTTTCGAGTGCGTTTGTGGAAATCCTCGCCAATTCCTTTACACGCTTGTTTGTGAGGTCTGACATGGTCTGGATCGTCATTCCAATTATTCTCTAGGGTGTCACTATTTGAGATGTCACTTAAAACTTTTGTCTGTCAGGAAGATCAGACCTTTCTTGAGTGAACCGGCTGCTCAGTTGTTAGTCCAAGCCCTCGTTCTATCCCGGTTTGACTATTGAAACGCATTGACGGTCTTCCAGCTCGCATGAGCAAGCAAACTCATGTCACGTCACATCCCACCTTCTGTACTCTAATGTACTTTATATCATGTTCGTATTATTATTCGTATTATGTATATATTATCCATCCATTCATTATCTTTCCCTTTGTCCTCTACTATATATATATATATATATATATATATATATATATATATATATATATATATATATATATATATATATATATATATATATATATATATATATATAAATACATTGTTCATATTATATCATCTTCATACTATGTATATACATTTATAGACTTCAGTTCCCCATGCACCAGTCACTGTGATTAATGCACTTTATTTAATTAATATAAATTTATATATATATAGTGGTTAGTGGTTAGCATGTTCGCCTCTCAGCGCTAGTGATTCCCGGTTCGAATCCCCATCTGGGTGGAGTTTCCATGTTCTCCCCGTGTCTGCGTGGGTTTCCTCCCGGTTCTCCGGTTTCCTCCCACAGTCCAAAAACATGGATCAAGTCTACAAATTGCCCCATATAGAGTGTGTGTGTGAGTGAGTGTGTTCCCAGCGATGAATTGGCGCCCTGTCCTGGGTCTGCACAGCGCCCGAAACGTTCTGCCCTGGATGGGCATGGGGAAACCCACCGCGACCCTAATAGAGGATAAAGCAGGAGATAATGAATGAATATATATATATATATATATATATATATATATATATATAAAATCACACTTCTGGTTAGATGCTAACTACATTTTATTGACTCTGTACTTGTACTCTGCAAATTGAGAATAAAATCTAATCTAATTTTATATTTTATCCCGAGCAGTTACTCCTTGGACCTCAAATTCTATACAGGGCATGGCCTACAGGACAATCTCTGGATCTGTCCCCTCTTACCTTCACTCAATTTTTCAAAAGTAAATCCAGAAAAGTACACTAGGGAAGAATTCCACGGGCGCAGGGCTGACACACCCAGGACAGGGCGTCTTTCTATTGCTGGCACACACTCACTCAAATCAACGCACTATAGGGGCAATTTAGAGCAGCCTATTTACTTTGAATCCATGTTTTTGGAACATGGGAGAAAACCCACACCGACACAAGGAGAACATGGAAACTCCATCCAGATCAAAATTCAAACCTCGAACCCCACCGTTAAGAGGTGAACATGCCAACACTAAGCCACAATGCCACCCAGCATTCACATTATGTGGCATCTTATATAGTGCCAGTTCTATATTACAATATACTAATATATTCATCCCACAAGGAACACTGGGTAAATTCTGCAACTATAATCAGTTTAAATAAAATAACTTGATTATGAAACACCTGATAAGCTATAGAGTGTTTCGCCGAGCTGATTCTGAGCTTGCTTGCACCGAATACAAGCTTTACGTCTTCGAATCGCAATAACGCCGAATCCTCGGGCTACAGTACAATCGCATCAGCCGAATTGGATACATTTAACTACGTTGCCTCAATTTCATCTCCAGATAATAATGTCGCCGCTTATGTTCCAAAAGCTGCGACTACAGAGACGCTCTAATTGGTACCTTCAAGATATATAATGTGCTTTAAGATAGTTGCTGCAGCTTTTCCAATGTAATTAAACGTGTAATGAAAACATAAATATTGGGCATCCGGCTCTGATCATGGCGTATTAAGGAAGTGTTCTTCCTTTGATATAAACGCGACAGAAACAACATTTCTTCTCCATTATACTTGCTAATGGCGTCAATAAATTTGCCTCTAGGACAATAAAAAGCGCAGATTTAATTGCACTATTGGGAGAGCACAGCAATATGCCTTTAAGCTAGATTTGCAGCCAACAACTTTTAAGAATGATGTTAATGACGATCAATTTAATCGAGACGCAAGCATATGGCAATGAAATAAAAGGAAGATATCTATTGGTAATACGTGTTCGCTCATTAGTTGGATTATAAATCCACATCTGTTTTTGATTCATCTTACTCATCCTTTTGGAACAGCATGTCCTTTTTGAATATATATGTATATAAGGTGGCACGGTGGCTTAGTGGTTAGCATGTTCTCCTCTCAGCACTAGGGATTCCCAGTTCGAATCCCAATATGGGTGGAGTTTCCATGTTTTCCCCATGTCCATGTGGGTTTCCTCCGGGTTCTCCGGTTTTCTCCCACAGTCCAAAAACATGGATGAAGTCAATGGAATTCTACAAATTGCCCCATATAGAGTGTGTCTGTGCCCTGTCCTGGGTGTATCTGCCCAGCACCCGAGACCTTTTTTTCCCTGCATGGACATGGGGAACCCCCCTATAACCCAAATAGAGATTAAAACGGAAGATAATGGATGGATTGATGCCCCATATAGAGTGTGTTTGTGTATGTATGTGTGAATGTGTTCCCAGCGATAGAATGGCATCCTGTCCTGGGTGTATCTGCCCAGCGCCCGAAACGTTCTCCCCTGGATGAGCATAAGAACCCCCCCCCCACCCCCGCGACCCTAGTAAAGGATAAAGCAAAAGATAATGGATAGAGGGATGGATATATATGATCCCATAATAACCTATGGTTCATAACGTACTGTAACAGATCATGTACCCTGTACACATCCTCCCCTACACGGGGCATTAATTGGATGGAGATCATGGCCGGGGCTTAAATTTTACTTGACTGCAGTAAAGCAAAGCCGAAATCTCACTCCTACGGGTGGGCTGGTTTACCTACGGCTCCTTTAATGTGAATCATCGATCGTGAATACCGAATTATCTGTGCATTAGAGGGAACTCGCTGCATGAATCCCGTGCCCGAGTTCACTCTGGTATTCTGCTCACTCTGTCTTATTAGTACACTCGCTCAGGCATTCACTCATATCGCCCGCTTGCCCCTATCCCAGGTGATATACCGTCTTTGTAAACAGATAATTAGGGTCTTAAGAAAATAGGAATGGACCACAGATTAGAAGAAACGTCAAAGTCATCGGCTCGGTACTTGCAGACAGCAGAAGTAAGCTTTAAACCTGAATTAGGTTCCAACCTCAACATTACAAGTAAATGGTTTTGAAAAGCAAATATCACATGGCGCTAAACAGACATAAATATAAATATCAGTGGCGGGCCGTGCACCAAGACCTTCAGTGATGCGCCGTCTGAATCAATTCACCTGTCAATAAATATTTCAGGGATTTTTCTTATGCAGAAATGCAGTGTAAAGAGCCGTTGGATAGCGCACATCGTAACCATTAACCAATTACGACAATAACGATATAAAATTGCAATATTCATTCATTCATTCATTTATTCATTCATTATCTCCCACTTTATCCTCCATCAGGGTTGCGGTGGGGTTCCCCATGCCCATCCAGGGGAGAACATTTCGGGCGCTGGGCAGACAGACCCAGGACAAGGTGCCAATCCATTGCTGGGCACACACTCACTCACACGAACACACTATATGGGGCAATTTTGTATAATTCAATTTACTTGATCCATGTTTTTGGATTGTGGGAAGAAACCGGAGAACCCGGAGGAAACCCACGTGGACACGGGGAGAACATGGAAACTCCAACCAGATGGGAATTCGAACCGGGAACCCCTAGCGCTGAGAGGCGAACGTGCTAACCACTAAGCCACCGTGCCGCCCAAAATTGCAAAAATTAAAGCCAATATCCTGATTAAATCCTGATTATTTGTTCACAAAATCCACTCTTTCTTTCTCACAAGAAGTCAAATTGGTTCCATCATTAAGTCTAGCAGCATTTCTAGCAGGACTTTTAATTTGTTGTAAATATCCGTCCGAAACAGTGCTATCCAATCAGAGGGTGTAAAATTGGCTAGAGGGTCTTGATTTCGGCAACTCTAAATCTAACGGGTTGAAGCAACAGGTTATTCGATGCTTATTTTATGCTTCCAGGTTGCAGAACTGAGAGTAAAAGGCTTAGGCAGAATATTTTACCCTGGCAACAAATGATGCTAAAATGGGATTGGTTGAATGCTTTTAATGCTGGAAATGTGGCTGGGAAACTGCCATGGACAATTTGGAGGTATTCATGGCTAAAATATAATTCATACCGCATCAGTGTCACTGCAGAACTGACAATAGACAATCCACCACCCAAATGATACCTGTTCTGTGATGCTCCTGACCAACAGAGAACCAACAGGGGACTAACAAACAACAGAACACAGATGGACTACAGTCTGGAATTGTAAAACTACAAAGTCCATCGATATGATAAGTGGGGGAAATAGACAATATACTAATATGATATATATATATATATTAGTCCATCTCAATCCATAATCTTCCGCTTTATCCTCTACAAGGTTTGTGGGGGGGTTCCCCTTGCCCATCCAGGGGAGAACGTTTCGGGCGCTGGGCAGATACACCCAGGACAGGGCACCAATCTATCACTAGGCTCACTCACACACACAAACACACTCTATATGGGGCAATTTGGAACATTTCATTGACCTTGATCCATGTTTTTGGACTGTGGGAGGAAAACACAGAACCCGGAGGAAACGAACACAGGGAGAACATGGAAACTCAGATTGGGATTTGAACCAAGAGTTCCTAGCACTGAGAGAAGAACATGCTAACCACACCATGGTTTTATATATATATATAAAATATAAATAACATTTACACCAGTAAAAAACAGCTATGTTGGGTCTCTCCAGTATGTTCTACATCTAACTCAGTCTTACCAAAAAGACCTTTGCTGTTTCATTTCCTCTCAAATGTCATGACCCCCCCGTGGCTTAATTCATCTTGGGGTGCTTGTGGTCAAGGTGGATGGCACGTCCTCTCCACCATATCGCCTGCTGACAACATGAATGCAGGAGGTAGCAAAACACTATCCTTTTTCGATGTTGTCAGGTAACGGCGTTCTACACGAGTGTGGTTGTGATGTTTTGACATGTGACATCGGCATCAAAACAACCTTGTGTCAGGCTGACATGCCACCTGAGTCACAGAAGACTTTTCCTGACACGGAGCCTGACTGACGCAGGCTTTATGATGGCTGATGTCTGTTGGGTGCCTTTCTGAATATGCGGTGACATGTCTCGGGGTTGGGGTGGGGTGGGGTGGGGGGGAACGTGTCACTTAGCCCTCGGCGGTACCCGGAAGTGAAATGTCTTTTCCTGATGCCCAGATTAAGTGACCTTTCTTTAAAGGGTGAACTTTATTCTTAAGCTGAATTAGTTTAATGTTGTGTTGCTTCGTAGTCGTCATTGTTTTTTTTTGTTTGTTTAGCAGATGCTTTTATCCAAAGTGACTTACAAATGAGAACACACTACACAAAAGTGCGCACACACACACTAAGAAAAAGTGCACACACACACACGCAAACAAAAGCACTGGCATGTAAAAAAAAAAAAAAAAAAAAAAAAAAAAAAAAAAAAAAAAAAAAAAAAAAAAAAAAAAAAAAAAGAACACACTAAGCAAAGTGCAGAAAACAAATAAAAGCACACAGACAAACAAAATCACACACACACTAGGCAAAAGCCCACACACAAACAAAAGCACACACAAAAACAAAAGCACACACACTAGGCAAAAGTGCGCACACACACACACACACACACTAGGCAAAAGCGCACACAAACAAAAGCACACACACAAAAACAAAAGCACACACACTAGGCAAAAGTGCGCACACACACACACAAGGCAAAAGTGCACACACACACTATGCAAAAGTTCACACACAAACAAAAGCACACCCACACTAGGCAAAAGCACACACACAAACAAAAGCACACACACATTAGGCAAAAGCACACACACAAACAAAAGCATAGGCACGTACAAACATAAGCGCACACACACACACACACACACACTAAGCAAAAGTGCACACACACAAACAAAAGCAAAGGCACGTACAAACATAAGCGCGCACACACACACACACACACACACACTAAGCAAAAGTGCACACACACAAACAAAAGCAAAGGCATGTACAAACATAAGCGCACACAACAGACTGAAATAAAAGTGAACAGACATGTGCACACGCAAACAAAAGCACACACAGAAACACAAGTAAAATTCCACACACACACACAAACAAAAGCACATGCACGCACAACCAAAAGTGAACAGACATGTGCACACAAACAAACATGCACACACACACACACAAAAGCATCACAGGTGTTAAATGTACATCAAAGTGTATTTGTAGACATCAGTAACCGATGGGAACTGAAATCATGTGCGCTCGAGCCTTAATCTGTGTTGCTGTTTAAATCAGAACAACGGCAGAAATAAGACAGGAACCATAAATGGAACTTCTACACGGCAGGCTTTCTGTGACTGACAGTTTAAGGCTCTGCTGTCGAGTTTCAGAGGCAAAGAGCATGACTGCAGGTAAGAGCTTAATATTTATCATGAGATTTCCCGCTGACCTCACAGGAGCTCCAGATTAGCATATTAAAGCAGGGAGCTTCCATGCGGTCGGAAGGGGAGGCACCCGCGCGTCTCGGCCAGCTCTGAAAAGCAATGCAAACATGCAGGTTGCCTGCACAACCACAGAGAAGTGGGCGAGCACGGTGGGGTGTGCGCACATCCCTGCCCACCCTCACAACTTCAGTAAAAGGAGACTTGGCAGGAAGAATCTGCATTATTCAGCAACATGACCTCTCATTTTTCAGAGGCACTATTATTCACAACACCCCAGAAAGAAAGCGCCGGGTCTTCTGTCAAAGGCGTGCGCGTCTGCGCAGGTGGCGTCCATATTTTTGCATTTGCACTTATATATATATATATATATATATATGTCAAAAAACTACAGCTTGAGTGGCTGACTCTGTTTGTGACTTCTGTTAGCTCGAATGTTGTTACTATAGCATTTTTATTATTATGGACAGAAATCTGATCTCAATTAACAGTTTTTTTTAGAATACTAAGTTCGTGACCCCTAAATGAAATTACCGTATTTTCCGGACTATAAGGCGCACTTAAAAAAAAAAAAAAAAAAAACACCTTAAATTTTCCCAGAAATCAGACGGGCACCTTATAATCCTGTGCGCCTTATACGTGTACCGAGTTCCAAAATCTATAAAAGTATTGTTGTGCGACCGGGTGGATTTTTCCACACATCGCCGCCCTGCTGATCTGTGACTCCATGCGCGCTCATCTCACAGAAAAGCCGAGTGAAGAAAATGAATTCGGAGCTTGCCGTCATTCCGGGAGGATTAAATAAAGAACTCTGACCGCTGGACATTGGCGTAAACGGGGCGTTTAAAGTAAACTTGCGGGCGCTGTGGGAGCGATGGTTGATAGACGGCGAACACACGTTTACTAAAACTCAGAGGTAGCGGTAGGCGAGTTACGCCACCGTCTGTGAATGGATTGTGGATGCCTGGGCTAAGGTTTCTGCTGTAAACAGCGTCCGAGCTTCCGCGAAAGCCGGCATCATTGCCGAACAGCCGCCTGGCGATGGGACTGACTCGGACATTAATGAGAGGGAACACTGGAGTGCTCAATAGTGAAACAGCTTTTTAATTCAGACACAGAAGACGAGGACTTTGATGGATTTGTGGGAGAAGAGTGATTAAAATAATGTGTGTTTTGTCAAGTAGTAGAATAACCTTCAATTATAAATCAGCGTTTTGCATCCTTTACTTTTCTTGTAGATCGTATGTTTTAGCAAGTGCCTTATAATACACACCGTACAGAATAAGTACCGTACAGAAATAGAGTCCGTAATTCAGACTGCGCCTTATAGTACGGTGCGCCTTATACGTGGGTCAAATACAGAAACAGACCCTGTAATTCAGACTGCGCCTAATAATACAGTGTGCCTTATACGTGGGTCAAATACAGAAACAGACCCTGTAATTCAGACTGCGCCTTATACGGTGCGCCTTATGGTCCGGAAAATACGGTATGTACAAACGACCAAGAGGCAACCTTTTCAAGCCATCAACCGTGCATTGTGCAGTTTGATTAAAGGTGTGGCATTGTGTGTTTGCTATTGTAACGACGGGAAAAGTATATGTTAAGCGCCTCGAAATGCCCAAAAGTCATGTACTAATCCTTTTAATGATTCATGGTGGGGGGGGGGTTTGAGCGTAACGCGCAGTAAACCAAGGTGGGGCTCTGACTTTGGTGGATTGCTATTTGAATGGTGCAGCTAGCTGGACTCAATGCGGTGCTCCATGAGGTTCTACATGTTAGTGTGAATGGAGAACCCACTGTATAGTGTAGACTATATATATCTGCTTTATTTGTACTAATGCAGATTTAATAGCGTTCAGTGGGGTTGGACACACGTCTGTGTTGATGATTCAACACCAACTAGATAGCGACCACCATCTGACTGTTGACATCTGGTGAGGTTGTCTTCAGTCTGCAGTACACCGGGGTTCTTCATCGCCAAGGTAACAATACGCCAAAAATGTACCTGAACACACCTCATTACAAGATGGTCATTCCCATCAGGTGTGATTATATAGACATGCAATGTTGCTATTTAAACGATGCAGGTAGAAGAAGAATAGACTGTTGGCGAGGTGACATGTCATGAGGAGGATTAAAATAAATTTTTAAAAACCACTTTAAGTATAGTGTGTATATATATATATACACACACACACATACAGTACATATACAGTGGGGCGGCATGGTAACTTAGTGGTTAGCATGTTCTCCTTTCAGCGCTAGGGATTCCCGGTTCAAATCCCAAACTGGGTGGAGTTTCCATGTTCTCCTCGTGTCCACATGGGTTTCCTCTGGGTTCTCCGCTTTCCTCCCACAGTCCAAAAACATGGATCAAGGTCAGCTAAATTCTCCAAATTGCCCCACATAGAGTGTGTTTGTGTGTGAGTGTGTGCCCAGCGATAGATTGAATTAGGTGCATATTGCCTTTACAAACGCACAGCCGTTTCCATGCCGACGATGCCTCATGTGATCTGCAGCCAAGACTCCCTGACCTCTTTTTAAAGCTTCATCAGGACACACAGACAATTAATACAAACACAACCCAGGTGGAAGCCATTACAATCACATGATTCCCCCAAGTCCGCACTTAATCGCAGGGTCATGTAACGAAAGTCCGGGTACATTTCTACGGCCCAGTAATTGATGCCCCGTCATAGACGAATCAACTTTTCCCTTTAGATTTGCCTACTTTTAACATACAAGTCCATGAACCAGCACTGATAGGTCTACAAACCGAATTCTAACATCTTAAACAAGCAAAAAGACAAACTGTAACTCGGAAATGATTGATGGTTTGAGTATGCTGACAACGCTATTGAATTTGCACCCGAGCCAAAAACGCAAGCGAGCCCACGAGTTGGGAAATCTGCAGCAAGAAGAAAGTTTCAAAGTTTAGAAAAGACAAATGGATGTGGAGAGCCCCCAAGCAAGTTAAAGGGATATCGCTTGAAGGCAAAGCAGCTATGTGTAGGTGAGAGAGCGGGCGAGAGAGAGAGCGAGACGGAATCCATGATGGAGAGTCATCAGGAGAGCTATGGCACAGAGATCAGGTAAGAGCCTGTTGCTGCTGAACAATGAAAAAAACGCTTTGATGTGGGATCAGAGGGGGGGGGGGGGGGGGGGGGGGGGGGGGGGGGGGGGGGGGGGGGGGGGGGGGGGGGGGGGGGGGGGGGGGGGGGGGGGGGGGGGGGGGGGGGGGGGGGGTATATATATATATATATATATATATATATATATATATATATATATATATATATATATATATATATATATATATATATATATATAGGGGTTGCAAGTCAATTGAGTTCTCCAAATTGCCCCATATAGAGTGTGTGTGAGTGTGTGCCCAGCTATTAATTGGCACCTTGTCCTGGGTGTATCCGGCCAGCGTCCGAAACATTCTCCCCTGGATGGGCATGGGGAACCCCCCGCGACCCTAATATAGGATAGAGTGGATGGATGGATGGAGATATATATATATATATATATATATATATATATATATAGATCAATCAGGACAGGACACCAATCTATCACTGGGCACACACACACACTCTATATGGGGCAATTTGGAGCATTCAATTGACGTTGATCCATGTTTTTGGACTGTGGGAGGAAACCAGAGAACAAGAACCTGGAGGAAACCCACACGGACACGGGGAGGACATGGAAACTTCACCGAGATTGGGAACCTGGAATCCCCAGCGCTGAGAGAACATGCTAACCACTAAGCCACCGTGCCGCCCATTCTGAATCAGCATTCCAATTAATGTGATATAGCCTTACATGTTGCACCCTGAATGTCACATTATGATACAAATCTCTACCCAGATCGAGCACTGAGATTTTGCTAACCACTACGCCACCATGCTGCAATTGGCACAAACTTATAAAATGTATAAATAATGGCTTTGCTGTTCATTTAAACAGACTAAAAGTATGATCTAATAAAGTGGAACTTGTCCAAAATAGCACAGTAAAGCTTTCAACAGCAGTTCATTAGTCAGCCAATTAGCAGACTTGAGAGACATGGTACTTTTAAAATCGTGACACTGCGGGACAGGGGTGTGACTGAGCTGTTCCGTTGCGAGTGGAGCCTTTATCAGTGTCATTAATGAGGATTAGCTGTATGGAGGATGTGTGAATCTAGGGGATGAGGATGTGTGTGATTAAACAATTTAGAGCAATTTACCTTGAACCCATGTTTTGGAATTGTGGAAGGAAACCAGAGAACCCAAAAGAGAGACCAGAGTGCCAAATAAGTTCATAACCAACATGGCGTCAGCTACTAAATTGTTTTTTTTTTCTTTTTTGCCTCAGCATAGCAGCACATTGAGTTTCCAATAAACCAAAGATTATGAGGTTACTATATGCAGAATTTCATCTCGACATCACAGGTATTGTGAAATGGTACTGTGCTTGGATCCTATCCCAGCAGTCGACTAATGCACCAACCAAATAACCCCTGCTCTGTGGTGGTACTATTGGGGTCCTGAACTTTAGAACAGAGTAAAGGGGACGTACACAGTATGTACTGTAGAACACAAACAGATGGACTACAGTCTGGAATTGGAGAACTACAAAGTCCATTTTTCGTGGAAGTAGAACTAAGAACATCTACTGCTTGATCCTCTACCAGGGTACTGGGAGGGTGGTTCCCCATGCGCACTCATGGGAGAAAAATGCACAGGGCACCAGTACATTGCTGGGTACACTCAGACTATATGGTGGGGGAGCAATTTAGAGCAATTCACCTTGAATCCATGTTTTTGAATTGTGGAAGGAAACCAGAGAACCCAAAAGAGATGCCATTACAAATCCTGCTCTGACCCAGAGTGCCAAATAAGTTCATAACCAACATGGCGTCGGCTACAAGATGATGCCATGACTTTAGTGGACTACAGGCAGGCTGTAAAGAGAGAACGCACCATATTTGGATTCCATTTTTTTTTTTTGAAGGCAGAATTGAAATATAACGGGTGAAAGATAACAATTCCGGTGTTTATTTTATTTATTTATTTTTGCCTCAGCAAAGCAGCACATTGAGTTTCCAATAAACCAAAGATTATGAGGTTACCATATGCAGAATTTCATCTCGACTTCACAGGTATTGTGAGACGGGAGTGTGCTTGTACAAAGTCTACGATGCCTGTATACTGTACCTCATCCAATATAGATAGAAAAACCACATCAAAGCTGACATTCTGCACTTTGAAACTTTTTTTTTCCTCCTAGTCATCACTTCATTTTAAAAGAAGGGGAAAAAAAATAAAAATAAGAGTCAACACAGAGATTGTCTTCCCGTCCAATTACTTACCCAGTGTACCATAGCTGTAAATTAAACCCCCATGTGTGCGCGAGGGTAGAAAACATTAGGGGGAATAAAAAATGCTTTCCTAAAGCATTACATCAGTAAGCAGACGATGGTGGAATTCAAGCGTGAGTCTTTTGATTCTCCCGTCTGAAGCTTGTTTACTACTGTAGCTGATGGAGGAGCAAACCAAACAAATAAATCAGAAAGCTGCAGTTGGTACACGAGATAAAGGAGGGTGAGAGAAAGCACGCCTGGGGGAGTTCATCCTGTTTACCTGCTCCTGATATTATTTGCAAGCCTGAAGGCTCTAGTCTCTCTCTCTCTCTCTCTCTCACACACACACTCACAGCGTGTCCCTTATTCCGAACCCAAGCAAGGATCCCCCTCTACTGGATATTCATTCATTCATTATCTTCTGCTTTATTCTATATTAGGGTCATGGGGGGGGGGGGTTCCCCATGCCCATCCAGGGGAGAACATTTCGGGCGCTGGGCAGATACACCCAGGACAGGGCGCCAATCCATCGATGGGCACACACTCACTCACACAGACACACTCTATATGGGCGCAATTTGAGGAACTCAATTGACTTGATCCATGTTTTTGGACTGTGGGAGGAAACCGGAGAACCCGGAGGAAACCCGCGCGGACACGGGGAGAACATGGAAACTTCACCCAGATGGGCATTCAAACCGGGAATCCCTAATGCTGAGAGGCAAACGTGCTAAACACTAAGCCACCGTGCCGCCCTACTGGATATTAATAAAATAAAACCGATCAGATTTAAGGGCGGCACGGTGGCTTGGTGGTTAGCATGTTCTTCTCCCAGCTCTAGGGGTGGGAGGAGGTTCGAATCCCAACCTGGGTGCAGTTTCCATGTTCTTCCCGTGTCCGCGTGGGTTTCCTCCGGGTTCTCCGGTTTGCTCCCACAGTCCAAAAACATGGATTAGGTCATTTGAGTTCTCCAAATTGCCTAATATAGAGTGTGTTTGTGTGCGTGTCTGTGTGAGTGAGTGTGTGCCCGTGTCCGGTGGGTTTCCTCCGGGTTCTCCAGTTTCCTCCTACAGTCCAAAAACCAGAGCCAAAAAACATGGCTCAAGGTGAATTCAGTTCTCCAAATTGCCCCATATAGAGTGCGTGTTTGTGAGTGAGTGTGTGCCCAGCGACAGATTGGTGTCCTGTCCGGAGTGAATCTGCCCAGCACCTGAAACGTTCCCCCCTGGATGGGCATGGGCATTCCCCCCCCCGCGACCCTAATAGAGGATAAAGCAGAAGATGGACGATTAGATTTTAGGAAACCGTCATATGGAGCAGATTGATTTGCTGACACACCGGGTGAGAACTCATCGTTCGTGACCTGATAGAAAGAAGATTACAGCCGTCAATTTACAACGAATGGAGCTCTATGCTCTGGATAAGAAAGGAAGAAGTGGGAACAAGGCACTCGATTCAACGGCATATAAAACATCAGCTGCAGCGTTGCATATGCTCATGCAGCCTGCTGAGCTGGTGATTACGCTCACGACTTGATTTTGAAGTCTGCGTGAGTCTGCAAATATCTGCAAAGTTTCTTCTGGGTTTCAAACTCCCAATGAAATGCATTTAGCAAATATGATGCAAAGATAGCAGTGTTTAAAGTTTAAACCCTGTCTTTAAAGAAAATCCTTATTGTTTGGTCAGCACCTCAGTTATTTGGTTGGTCACTAAGGTACCAACCAAATAATCCCTGCTCTGTGGTGGTACTATTGAGTCCATCTTTACAGGAAGTGGAACTGAGAACATGGATGGTACCACCACTGCTCTGTGGTGGTACTATTGGGGTTCTGACCATTAGAACAGAGTAAAGGGGACGTACACAGTATGTACTGTAGAACACAAACAGATGGACTACAGTCTGGAATTGGAGAACTACAAAGTCCATCTTTACAGTAAGTAGAACTGAGAACATCTACTGCTTGATCCTCTACCACCAGGATACTGGGGGGTGTTCCCCATGCCCATTCATTGAAGAACACATTAAAAAAAACCTTATTGTTTGGTTGGTACACCCAAGCCATTACCTGTCCTCACACTTGCCAAGAGGAAGGACCAGAACCAGCCAGTTCAGAGACAGCTTCTTCCCCCAGGCAACCAGGCTGTGGATAAAACAATTGAACAGTGTACTGCCCAACTCACACCACCGCCATCTTACATGAACTCTACACCTTGCACTTTTCACTTCACCATCATGGCACCCTCCGACTTCTCCATACATCCTCCAATATTCCAATATCTGATGTCTTTTATTTTATTGAACTCCATTTTTTTTTTTGATATTTTAATTTTATTCTATATTCATTTAAATATTGCTATTTGCACAGTAGTGGGTACCGCCACCTAAGCTTATTGCCCCATATAGAGTGTGTGTGTGTGTGTGTGAGTGAGTGTGTGTCCAGTGATAGACGGGCACCCTGTCCTGGGTGTATCTGCCCAGCGCCCGAAATGTTCTCCCTTGGATGGGTATAGGGACCCCCTCTTGATCCTAGTAGAGGATAAAACAGAAAATAATGGATGGATGGATGTGTCCTTCAGGAATACGGAACAAAAAAAGGAATAGACTTATTATTAAGGGTTTGTTAAATTTTTTAGCCTAATTTGTAAAAGCTAAACACGTTTCAAACAAACATTGATCTGCGGAGGCTAATTATGAAGCTGACTCCACTGTGATGCAGCTATTTGAGGTTCTTCAGCATGGCTCGTGCCTGTATGTATTAACCTCGCTTTAAGATAAATAAAATCGACTTGAGCCGTGGGTGTTCAAGAGTTAGGTTCTATTTTCACTCTAATCCTGGGCAAAACAGATCGAATCCTTCCAATATATCAGTTTGCTGATTCATTTATTCCACAGGGTAGATGACTAATTTAATCAGGTTGATTAATTTCTCAGTATTTACTTCTATGTGAATATCAGAAATGATGCTTTTGCACTTTCAAACGGCCTGGACTTGCACCAGGCGGTCTGAAACTTTGATGATCTGCAATTCTCCGCGGGGGAAAAAAAAATCCATGTAATTTCACTTGACTGAACAAAATCTGCTCTGCTTCTACAACAGTTTTTAATTACCATATTGGGCAAATTAGTGCAGTTTTGCTCCCTGGCCGTACGAGGTCAAAGCAATCTATTACTCATATACATCTTTGGCCAATGGGCTTGCCAGCAAATGGGCTAGAATATGTTAGAATCCAGAATAGCTTTCAGTAATTAGCCCGGAGAACCATATTTAAGATGCATAAGATGTTCTTGATGGCTGTCCAGTCTGGTTTCCATCCATCCATCCATTATCTACTGCTTTATTCTCTACTAGGGTCTCGGGGGAGGGGAGGGGTACCCCATGCCCTTCCAGGGGAGAACGTTTCAGGCACTGGGCAGATACACCCAGAACAGGGTGTCAATCTATTGCTGGGCACACACACTCACATTCTATATGGGGCAATTTGGAAAATTCAATTGACCTTGATCCATATTTTTGTACTGTAGGAGGAAACCGGAGAACCCGGAGGAAACCCACGTGGACACGGGGAGAACATATACATATATATATATATATATATATTTTTTTTTTATTTATTTTTTTTATTTTTTATTTTTTTACACAGTGAAATTTTACTGCCTTATTAGCAATCTATTGCTGGGCACACTCTCACACACACAAACACACTATATGGGGCAATTTGGAGAATTCACTTGACCTTGATCCATGTTTTTTGGACTGTGGGAGGAAACCGGAGAACCCGGAGGAAACCCACATGGACACGGAGAGAACATGGAAACTCCGCCCAGATTGAGATCCGAACTGGAAATCCCTAGCGCTGAGAGCCAAACGTGCTAACCACTAAGCCACCGTTCCGCCCTCGAGTCTGGTCTCATGACATTTAAACACGTCTACAATGCGAGTTCGATATTAAAGCTCCAGACAACTTTGTGGCGTAAGCGCCCATCTGTCGAATCAATAGCTATTTTGAGCTCGTAAACACTCAAGTTGAAACCAACAAATAAATCTCGCTGCTTGAGACAGGATGTCCAAACGGCACAGGTTCAAGTCGAAAACCCCTCGGTGGAAACATCATTTTAAAGTTTTTTTTATTATGTAAGTGACTTTTTTAAAGTCGATCCGAGAATGTTTGGGGTAATTATCAGAAAGTAGGTGGAAATTGCGAGACTCGCAGTCGTTCTTTGTCCAAATGTCAATATGTTATCACCATGTTCCTTTGGCACATCAAGGAATTGATTGAGCCAGTCAGGCAGACCGAGTGGAAACCAGGTCCACAATAAACAACTCAGCAAGTGAGTAATAAAACGAAAAAATAAAAGATGATTGTGTTTAGGATGCCTCTCAAAAGTCTCACAAGTCTATTTAGTAGTTGAATACAGAAAACGCTTGTTGTGGCACACATGACACCCAGAGGAAAAGCTGTGTACTCATCACACTTTTACCATCTATCCATTATCTTCCCCATGCCCAACCAGGGGAGAACGTTTTGTGCGCTGGGTGGATTGCGCCAGGACAGGGCGCCAATGTATCCAACGCTGCACATACAATCATTCACACTGACAGATCTGGGCAGCCAATTTACCTTGAATCCATGTCTTTAAATTGTGTGAGGAAACTGGAGAAACTGAAGGACCCCCACACCAACAAGGAGAGAATTTGAAAACTCCCTCCAGTTTGAATCCCAATCTGGTTTCCATGTTCTCCCCATGTCTACGTGGGTTTCCTTCAGGTTCTCTGGCAGTTCAAATCCCAGGCCCGCTGAAGTTACCAGTGTGGGTCCTTAACCCTCATTGCTCCAGGGATGTTGTAATTAACCCTGTGCTCACCTTGTAAGTTGCTTTGGATAAAAGCATCTGCTAAATGACCAAATGTAATGTAAAACATGGTAAATAGAATGCTCCAAATTGCCCCATATGGAGTATGTTTGTCTGTGTGAGTGATTGTGTAGCCAGTGATGGATTGGCACCCTGTCCTGGGTGTATCTGCGAAGTGCCCAAAACATTCTCCCTTTGATGGGCAGTCAGAAGTATGTGAGTCTACACTATGGCGGAGTGCTTTTCTTCGGGGTCTTTTTTATTTTCTCGTCACCTCTACTGTAAACACTTGCCAACAGGTATATCAGAGACACTAATTGGAACCTTTTTACACCGTGCACAAGGTATGTTGCAAAGCTAATTGCTATTTTACACTCCGATAATAGTTTATTTTCACACCCTCCACCTCCGTCAATTAAATAGCAATGCTGCTTGTGAAAACATCTACACCGGCATGGTGGCCTTGAAATGAGGTGTATTCAGGTACATTTCTGGCCATCTTGGTAACGTAAAACACAGGTACACAATCTAGCTACCCACCCAATTAGCAGTTATGGGTACATCGACTTGGGCGGCACGCAGGCTTAGTGGTTAGCACGTTCGCCTCTCAGCACTAGGGATTTCCGGTTTGAATCCCAATTTGGGTGGAGTTTCCATCGTCTTCCCGTGTCCGGGTGGGTTTCTTCCGGGTTCTCCGGTTTCCTCCCACAGTCCACAAACATGAATCAATTTTCCCAATTGCCCCATATAGAATCTGGTTGTGTGTGTGAGTGAGCCCTGTGATAGATTGGCCCCCTGTCCTGGGTGTATCTGCCCAGCGCCCGAAATGTCCTCCCCTGGATGGGCATGGGAAACCCCCCCGCAACCCTAATAGAGGATAAGGCAGAAGTTAATGCATGAATGGTTGGGTACATCTACTTTTTAGGGTTCGGTAGGGTTCTGCTTGTTTTTTACCTAGTAGGGAGCCAAAAAACATTTAAAGTTGTTTACTTTTAGTGACTATGTCTGTTGTGCGGCACCTCCATCAAGTGGGAGAGAGCTGGAGTGAAAATAAAGACCTACAACAGAACAAAAACAAAGTGTAGACATTTGAGGGAGCACCATATTTTCAAGATGCCAAGAAAAGGACATGTCCTGGATGAAGGATGAATTATGGGAACCCTCGGGTGACAGATATGGCATGGACACTTGACTGATACAAGCCGATACAGAGATGAATACTGCGACTGACATGAGAGGAAGAACAGATAGCAAAATACAAAAATCGTCGTCCGAGAACCCAGTAGCAATTTAGAAGAGTAGAAAAGCTGTTCGGCTTCGCTTTATGTGTTTAAGTAGAAAATTGGGCTCTCTGGAGAAATATGGTAGAGACGAAATTAAACGCTTAGCTGAGCTAAGCTGTCATCTAAACATGATTCATAATAAAATTAGAGCAGTTCAGAGATGGGGATTAACTCGTGGTTCACAAAGAGCCCATCAGGCTGACCTCGTATTCATTTATTTATTTGTATGTAACAGCGATTGGGTGTGAGTGAGTGTGTGCGCCTAGTGCCCTGTTCTGTGTGTGTTTGCCCAGCGCCTAGAATGTGGACATCCATCCATCCATCATCTTCCGCTTTATTCTCTACTGTACCCCGGGGGGGTGTGGGGGGGGGGGTTTCCCATGCCCATCCAGGGGAGAATGTTTCGGGCGCTGGGCAGATACAACCAGGACAGGACGCCAATCTATCACTGGTCACACTCACACAGACACACTCTATATGGGGCAATTTGGAGAATTCAATTGACCTTGATCTATGTTTTTGGACTGTGGGAGGAAACCGGAGAACCTGGAGGAAACCCATGTGGACACGGGGAGAACATGAAAACTTTACCTAGATTGGGATTCGAACTGGGAATCCCTAGTGCTGTGAGGAGAACATGCTAACCACTAAACCGCCAGCACTAATTAACCTCAAAATAATTAAAACTATCTATAATAATGACCAACAACCCTTACCACTGGAGTTAATTCATAATTATTTGCATATTTCCCCAAAACGTTCTCCCCTGGATGGGCACAGGGAAACCCCCCGCGACCCTACATCCATTATCTTCCACTTTATCCTCTATTAGGCACGGGGCGTTCCCCATGCCCATACAGGGGAAAACGTTTTGGGCACTGGGAAGATACAACCAAGACAGGACGCCAATCTATCACTGGGCACACTCACAAACACACTCTATATGGGGCAATTTGGAGCATCCACTGTACATTGATCCATGTTTTTGGTTCAGTAGACGTCAATGTTGTTTTTATGACAGGAAATTGGGATGAAGGCAATGTCCAACAACCAAACGCACACAACAAACGAAAGAACATGCAAAAGCCCAGTCTAAAACCACTTTGTCCATTCTGAAATTGAAATGCATTATCTTTTAGCTGTGAGGTGAGGTCACTACCCTCAGCAGCGGCCCGCTGCAGTCATTAAGGACGGCGAAATGAAATTAAATGAAACACTCTTGATAATTTTCTCGTTTTCTTGTTTGCTTGTCCAGCGTGCCGCCGTCATCGGGACCTCAATTATTGCAGAGCATTTCAAGTCTGCCCTCGTATATTGGTTTGGACCGGAGCCATTTTATCCTAATTAGTTTTCCACAAATGTGTAAATTGTTTTATATTCACATATTCAATCCTATCTCCTTTATGTCAGGCAAATGGCATAATACATACATCAAACTGAACGGCCAACGGCCCTGGGAAAAGAAGTTCAGCGCCATTATTTATAGTTTGCGGCCTCGGGACATAATACGGCGTTTCGGATCTAAATCCAAAGCTGATGATGAGAGAAATAGGTAAACTTCACAGCCGATCGATCAAGAGTAATCTAGTTTTGCCGAACTTCTAATGTGTTTTGTTATGATTGCATGTGCTGGAGAGGGACTGCACAGCACTGGAGATTTCACTCAGTACCTGGTTCGAGCCGCGGCGCTTGTGCAAATGATTGGGAAACGTTTGGCTCTGTTTGCCAGATGTAAACGGCAAAAACGTCCGAATCTGGTACGGCGTACCAAAAAAAAGGGTTATTGTTGTGATTAAACCAGCCAATGGATGGGTAGGTGATTTGGATGAGCGCTACTCGTTCTCCCTGAAGCTCTTGGTCCTCAATCCTCTTTCCTGCCTCGTTTGTTATGTTACCAAGGGCGTATTTATTTAAGCCAAGATTTCTCATAAGTTGAGGAGTACTCAGGGGACAGAGAAGGTGAGGAAGACAGAGAGTGCTCATAACTCATTTCATGCCTGTCTCCTCAGCCCTAGAGCCACTCAGAGAGCGAGTGCATGCATGGAGGAGACAGGGAGAGATTGAAGAAGAATTATGACGGGCTACAGGAAAGGAAAAAAGGTTTGAGGAGAACATCGGAGAGGTTTGTGTGAAGGAAAAGAGACATGCCGAAGCTTGAATCGGGCCTTCTGTCGGCGGCGGTTCTGAGAAGTGATCGATACTATGAGGACAACTTCTGGGATGGCCTGGTCCACCCCTCTGCAACTAGAACAGGTTCCACTGTACTGGAAACTTAAGTGGACCTGGGGTTTAAATCCACAACCTCCAGATTAATAGCCCAACACCTTAACCCATTCTCTTCTGCTTTATACTCTACCAAGGTGGTGGGGCGGGGGGATCCCATGCCCAACATTTTTTCAGGGACTGGGGAGATACAACCAAGACAATGCGCCAATCCCAACAGTAGCTCAATGGTTAAGGTGTTGGGCTGTCAATTTGAAGGTTGTGGATTCAAATCACAGGTCCATTTTACTTTCCAGTACAGTGGACGTTGTTCTAGCTGCAGAGGGGTGGAGCGGGCCGTCCCAGAAGTTTGCTCAATGGTTAAGGTGTTGGGCTGTCAATCTGAAGGTTGTGGATTCAAATCCACCAATCTGTACATTATCTTCTGCTTTATTTTCTTCCGCTTTATAGGGGAGAACGTCAAGGGCGCTGGGTAGATACACTCATGACAGGGCGCCAATCTATCGCTGGGCACACACTCACTTAGACACACTCTATATGGGGCAATTTGGAGAATTCACTTGACCTTGAGAACAAGGAAACTCCACCCAGATTGGGATTTGAACCGTGAGTCCCTAGCCCTGAGAAATGAACGTGTCAACCACTAAGCCACCGTGCCCCCCCTGTGTCACTTATGTATAGTATATACATCCATCCATTATCTTCCGCTTTATCCTATATTAGGGTCGTGGGGGGGTTCCCCATGCCCATCCAGGGGAGAACGTTTCAGGCACTGGGCAGATACACCCAGGACAGGACACCAATCTATCGCACAACTCACTAACACAGACACACTCTATATGGGGTAATTTGGAGAATTGACTTGACCTTGAATCCTTGTTTTTGGACTGTGGGAGGAAACTCGGAGGAAACCCACACGGACACGGGGAGACCATGGAAACACCACCCAGATTGGGATTCCCTAGCGCTGAGAGGAGAACATGCTAACCACTAAGCCACCGTGCCGCCCATGTATAGTATATTCATTCATTATCTCCCACTTTATCCTCTACTAGGGTCGGGGGGGGGGGGGGTTTCCCCATGCCCATCCAGGGAAGAACGTTTCGGGCACTGGGCAGATAGACCCAGGACAGGACGCCAATCCATCGCTGGGCACACACTCACTCACACACACTCTATATGGGGCAATTTGGAAAATTCAGTTGACTTGATCCATGTTTTTGGACTGTGGGAGGAAACCTGAGAACTCGGAGGAAACCCACACGGACACGGGGAGGACATGGAAACTCCACCCAGATTGGGATTCGAACTGGGAAGCCCTAGCACTGAGAGGAGTACATGTCAACCACTAAGCCATTCATTCATTCATTCATTAATTATCTCCCGCTTATCCTCTATTAGGGTCGCGGTGGGGTTCCCCATGCCCATCCAGGGGAGAACGTCTCGGGCGCTGGGCAGATAGACCCAGGACAGGGCGCCAATCCATCGCTGGGCACCACTAAGCCATGTATAGTATATTTTTCTTTGAAATAAATAGTCAATAGAAAACAGCTTTTAAATAAAAGTAATATTGTAGATTTTGTACACTTGCATTCCAAATGACTATAAATCAATTTTGCCACCAGCAACATTTCCCCCATTCACAGATACAAAATGTAACTACTAATTAAAACCATTAAGCTCTTTGCAATCAATTTGAATTATTTGTGTTCATTTGCTGGCAATATGTTTCGTTGAGGACATTTAAAATTCAGTTGCTGTTTGGCCTTGGGCCATTTTTCTGCATTTCAGAGTACTGTACACATTCCTGCAAAGACCTAAATAAAAATGTAGGTTTTTCTTCAGTCTCTGTAAGTTAACACATCCTTCACAAAGAACGTTCTGAATGTAATATGTAATGCTCGACCGTTCCTATGATCTCTTTTTTGTGTTAAACACTGTGTCCATTTACCGCATTCACTTCACTTTTACATTTAACAGACGCTTTATTCAAAGTGTCTTCCAAGTGAGAGAACCGTCCAATCAGATTTTCCCTAATGTTTTCCCTAATCTGGGTGGAGTTTCCATGTTCTCCCTGTATTCATGTGGGTTTTCTCCAGGTTCTCAGGTTTCCTTCCACAGTCTAAAAACCTGGATTCAAAAGAAATTCCTTATGTTCATCCACTGGACAATGTCTTGGGTGCTTGGCAGATCCACCCAGGACAGGACACAAGCCATCGCTGGGTATACACTTTCCAGAGGAAACCCACACGGACACGTGGAGAACATGGAAACTCCACCCAGATGGGGATTCGAACCGGGAACCCCTAGTGCTGAGAGGAGAACATACTAAGCACTAAGCCACCGAGCCACCCACATTACACATCCATCCATCCATTATCTTCCGCTTTATCCTCTACTAGGGTCGCGGGGGGTTCCTCATGCCCATTCAGGGGAGAACGTTTCAGGCGCTGGGCAGACCCAGGACAGGGTGCCAATCTATCACTGGGCACACACTCACTCACACATCCATGTTTTTGGACTGTGGTAGGAAACCCATGTGAACACCAGAACATGAAAACTCCACCCAGATTGGGATTCGCCTCTCAGCGCTAGGGATTCCTGATTTGAATCCCCATGTTCTTCCCGTGTCCGTGTGGGTTTCCTCTGGGTTCTCCGCTTTCCTCCCACAGTCCAAAAAGATGGATCAAGTCAATTGAGTTCTCCAAATTGCCCAATTTAGAGTGTGTATGTGTGGCTGAGTGTGTGCCCAGCGATGGATTGGCGCCCCGTCCTGGGTGTATCTGCCCAGCGCCCGAAACGTTCTCCCCTGGATGGGCATGGGGAACCCCACCGCGACCCTAATAGAGGATAAAGTGGGAGACAATGAATGAATATATATACGGGTCGATTGAACGGGTGCTTCTGTATGCGTGTGTGAGAGATAAGATTAATCTAGCTTTTAAAACCAGAATGGTTTTAATTATGGCTTAATAATTTGCATTGTGGCAATCTGGGTGAAGTTTCCATCTTCTCCCCGTGTCAACGTGGGTTTCCTCCGGGTTCTCCGGTTTCCTCCCACAGTACAAAAACATAGATCAAGTTCAATGGAATTCTCCAAATTGCCCTGTATAGAGTGTGTGTGTGTGCCCAGAGATGGATTGGCGCCCTGTCCTGGGTGTATCTGCCTAGTGCCCAAGACGTTCTCCCCTGGATGGGCATGGGGAACCCCCCACGACCCTAGTAGAGGATAAAGCGGAAGATAATGGATGGATGCAATTTTACACTGTAGCATTTGTAGATTGCTTTTAATAAAAAGTGTCTGTTAAATAACCAATGTATAATGTAATGTATAAATGTAAATGTATAGAAGTCATTTGACCATTTCGATTTCTGTTGGGGGCGGCATGGTGGCTTAGTGGTTAGCCCGTTCGTCTCTCAGCGCTAGGGATTCCTGGTTCGAATCCCTATCTGGGTGGAGTTTCCATGTTCTCCCCGTGTCTGCGTGGGTTTCCTCCAGGTTCTCCGGTTTCCTCCCACAGTCCAAAAACATGGATCAAGTCAATTGAATTCTCAAAATTGCCCCATATAGAGTGTGTCTGTGTGAGTGAGTGTGTGCCCAGCGATGGATTGGCGCCCTGTCCTGGGTCTATCTGCCCAGCGCCCAACACATTCTCCCCTGGATGGGCATGGGGAACCCCACCGCGACCCTAATAGAGGATAAAGCGGGAGATAATGAATGAATGAATATTGTGGTTGTTACTTTGGTGTTGTAGAGTTTTGCTGGTTGTGGTAAATTAATGGTGAGTTGATTGCTCTTAATTTCAAGGTTGTTTGAAGAGTAATGGGCTGTAAAAAAGAAATCAATAAAGAAAATCCAGCCAGCTGCCTGATTGTTACTGTAAATTGCACGCTGATTCTTTCAGTGTGCACGGACGCCGTTTAAAACAACTGCCGGAGAAAACGGCACAGACTGCTCGTAAATTTAAGTAAAAAATCTTTTATAAAGTTACACCCCCACCAGCATACACAACTGCTTGCCTGCTTCTGTGTGTGGATTGTTGAGGTCTGTGGAATTGAAGAACAATCATATAAAAAGCCTTCCTAGAAGTTTTTGAGCTGTAAAGTGACTCCAGACTTTTCTTTTCGTAGTAAAAGGAAGTTAAATAAAGAAAAAAAGAAAATAATTTGTTTATGTTGTTAATGGAACAATAGCTTGCCCATCCAGGGGACAACGTTTGCAGCGCTGGGCAGATACACCCAGTACAGGGCATCAATAAATCGCTGGGAACACACTCACTCACACAAACACACTCTATATGGGGCAATATGGAGCATTTAAGTTACCTTGATCCATGTTATTGGACTGTGGGAGGAAACCGGAGAACCCGGAGGAAACCCACGCGGACACAGGGAGAACATGGAGATTGGGATTCGAACCGGAAAACCCTAGCGCTGAGAGGAGAACATGTTAACCACTAAGCCATCGTGTTGCCCTACTCCTGATTCCACCCAAGGTAAATTGAATGTTCTAAATTGCCCCATTTAGAGTGTGTGTGTGTGTATGTGTGTGACAACGGCAATAGATTGGCGCCCTTTCCTGGGTGTATCTGCTGTCAAACCTTTTCCCCTGGATGGGCATGGAGAACCCCTCCACGACCCAACTAGAGGATTAAGCAGAAGATAATGGATTATATTATCTTTACATATTATATGGGGGCAAATTAAAGCTGCCAATACACTGTGAATCCATGTTTTTGAACTGCAGATACTGGAGAACCCACGCAGACACAGAATATGGGAACTCCACCCAGATTGGGATTCGAACCAGGATTGCCCAGCATTAGTGCTAACCACTAAGCCACCGTGCCACCCCCTGTGAGATACCATCCATCCATCCATTATCTTCGACTTTATCCTCTACTAGGGTGGCGGGCTGTTCCTCATGCCCATCTAGGGGAGAACATTTCGGGCTCTGGGCAAATACACCCAGGACAGCATGGCAATCTATTGCTGGGCAGACATTCACTCACACACACACTCTATATGGGGTAATTTGGAGCATTCAGTGTACCCTGACTCATGTTTTGGATTGTGTGAGGAAACCGGAGAACCCTGAGGAAACCCATGAGGACACACTCTATATGGGGCAATTTGGAGCATTCAGTGTAGCCCACAGGGAAAACATGGAAACTCCACCCAGATTGGGATTCGAACAGGGAATCCCTAGTGCTGAGAGGAGAACATGCTGACCACTAAGCCACCATGCCATTTGTTCTAAACCTGAACATCTGAGAACCGAACATGCCCGTTCCCCCCCCCCCCATGTCGTTCACCCCCCCCCTTCAATTAGTGAACTCCTGCATGTCTGAACACTTGAAAGCTGTTTCTGTGCAAAGCATTTTAATGCATTGTCTCAAAATGATAGTAATTAAACGAGAAGGAGGCTTCTAAGTAAAAGCGACGAGGCACTCCATCAAAGGACTCTGTTGAAACACTTAAAAAAGATGCATTTAATAAAAATGGCTTTTTTTCCAGGGCAAATTGCCTACTTTTTTATTCCCTTGGTACCTTTTAATGGGGGGGGGGGGGGGGGGGGGGGGGGGGGGGGGGGGGGGGGGGGGGGGGGGGGGGGGGGGGGGGGGGGGGGGGGGGGGGGGGGGGGGGGGGGGGGGGGGGGGGGGGGGGGGGGGGGGGGGGGGGGGGCACAGTCCAAAAACATGGATCAAGTCAATTGACTTCTCCATATTGCCCCATGTAGAGTGTGTTTGTGTGTGTGTCTGTGTGTGCACGAGTGTCTGCCCAGCGATAGATTGGCGTCCTGTCCTGTGTGTATCTGCCCAGTGCCTGAAACCTTCTCCCCTGGATGGGCATGGGGAACCCCCCCGCGACCCTAATATAGGATAAAGCGGAAGATAATAAATGAATAGATGAATGGAGGTGATGGTTAGCAGAACCAGTGCAGAACAGCAACAGACTGGGTCTGCGGGCATCTTCACTGCGGGTTAGCATTTTACATGCAAACAATAGAACCTTTAACCATATTTGGCTCTACTGACCATACTTTGGGGTGATTGTCCAGGAAGGGCGATTGGATTTTCGTGATAATCTCCTTAAATTTTCAACGAATCAGCGAAATATTTGGGATTTTCATGTTCACGCAACTGGTGGCATAGTGGTTAGCATGTTCTCCTCTCAGCTTTAGGGATTCCCGGTACGAATCTCAATCTGGGTGGAGTTTCCATGTTCTTCCTGCGACTGCGTGGGTTTCCTCCCACAGTCCAAAAAAAAACATGGATCAAGGTCAATTGAGTTCTCCAAATTGCCCCATAAAGAGTGTGTTCGAGTGAGTGAGTGTGTGCCCAGCGATAGATGTGTCCTGTGTCCTGGGTGCATCTGCCCAGCGCCCGAAACGTTCTCCCCTAGGCATGGGGAACCCCCCTGCGACCCTAATAGAGGATAAAGCAGAAGATAATGGATGGATGGATAATCATGTAACTTTGGCAGAACCACGGTACACCTGTTGGTGGTGATAGTCCTGGATATAACTGCATTGGCAGCGTGATCTCTTGCCAATGAGATGAAAATGAAGATTGCAACCAGCCATCAGTCCTGGACCTCATGCTGGAGGAATCGGAAAAAGTCACAGATTCAAAGACATGGTGTCATTTACCACATGCTTTAATCCAAAGTGACTTACAAGTGTATCAACATGACGAATGGAGCTGAATCACAGGGTCAGATATGATACAGCCCCCTGGAGCAATGAGGGTTAAAGGCCCACATTGATGATTTTGGTGGACTTGGTATTTAAACCCCCAACATCTAGATTGATAGTCCATCACTCTAGCTACCAAGGTGATTGGACATGTGAACAGGACTGGTGTAAGCATTTCAATTGGAAACAAACAAATCTATAACCATATTTGGGCTTAAAAAAAATTTTCTGAGTGAGCGACCAGAATGGACTCAGTGAGGATTTGATTTTCGTGATAATCTCTTTAAATCTCCACTGAATCAGCAACATTTTGGGGATTCTCATAATTACGTAACCCATGGTACACCTGTTGGTGATGAGATTCTTGGAAATTACCGCGTTGGCATTGTGATATCTTGCCAATGAGATGAAAATGGAGACTGCAACCAGCCATCAGTGGTCATTTACCACATGCTTTAATCCAAAGTGACTTACAAGTGTATCAACATGACGTATGGAGTTGACTCTCAGGGTCAGATGTGATACAGCCCCCTGTTGCAATGAGGGTTAAAGGCCCACATTGATGATTTTGGTGGACTTGGTATTTAAACCCCCAATGTTTAGATTGATAGTCCAACACTCTAGCTACCACAACCACATAGACCACGAGGTGATTGGACTATTGTGAGCATTTTAATTGGAAACAAACGAATCTATAACCATATTTGGGCTTAAAAAAACATTCCTTTGTGTGAGCGACTAGAATGGACTCAGTGAGGATTTGATTTTCGTGATAATCTCTTCAAATCTCCACTGAATCAGCAAAATGTTTAGGATTTTTGTAATCACGCAACTTTGGCAGAACCGCAGTACACCTGTTGGTGAGATTTCTGGAGCTTGCTGCGTTTACTGTATGTGTTAGCGCGATAGAGCGGCGTGATATCCTGCCAAACACAAAGTTGAGCCCCGACTCGTCGGGCTTTAGAGAGAAAGCGTAGTGATCCATGTGCCAAGCTGCTTTTGGCGATGACAGCGGGGCCTGGGATGAGGATTTGCCAAGTCTTATCAAATGCACCGCTAATAACCCTAAATCAGTCTGGGCCTCCACTGTGTTCGCACAGGCAAAATGAGATGCACAATGCCACACTATGTTGACACAAGCATTGGGACTCACCACTTAATGATGGAATTCAGGTGGTTCATTCAGTCCCATTGCCAGAGTTCTATAAAACCAATGAACATGCTGGATCCAAGATTTTTATTAAACAATAAAGTTTTTATTCACACTGATTGCCTTTTTAACTGTGTGTTTGTTGTCGTACCGCAAACCACATTTTTGGATCTCAGAAACTGGTGCACCTATTTTTAAGATGGTGGTGGGTCCAGTGTTAATATAAGCTAAAAAGTGAGGGGGGGGGGGGTTTCCAAGGATGGCGTTTTGGGTGCTGGGTAGATATACCCACAAATAGGAACCAATCTACTGCTGGGCACTTCACTCACACAGGCACACACACTATAGGGGGAAATTTAGATCATCCAATTTACTTAGAATCCATTTTTTGGCCCTATGGACTGGGGGAGGGGTGTGGTTGGCCATTCCATGGATGATATTTCGGGTGCTGGGTAGATACACCCACAAATGGGCACCAATCTACTGCTGGGCATGTCACTCACACAGGCACACACACTACAGGGGGGCAATTTAGATCATCCAATTTACTTAGAATCCTTTTTTTGGCACTGTGGACAGAGGGGGGGGGGGATTGTCCATTCCAAGGATGGTGTTTGGAGCGCTTGGTAGATACACCCAGAAAAGGGCACCAATCTATTTCTGGGCACATCACTCACACACTACAAGGGGGCAATTTAGATCATCCAATTTACCTTGAATCCATTTTTTGGTACTGTGGAGGGGGGAGGCCATATGGACATCAGGAGAACATGAAATCTCCACATAACATCTGGACCGAACCACCGCGCCACTCTGACATCATGATATATACCTTAAAAAGGCCGGGATAATTCTCCAGCCTTTTATTAAATTTGCGTCTTCTTAATGCCTTCTTAGGATTTAATGGACTAAATCATTTCTTTATCTTTTTGTACGAGGACCACAAAATCACCTTCACTGTCGGGTTTTGTATTTCATGGTGTATTTTTATATCCTAATCAAAAACCGCGGTGCGTTCAGATTCTGTGCTACGACTAATTATTATTAGTGTGAAACAACTAAAAATAATTACTGATCGCATGGACAGGACTGCGCTGTAAATCTTTATCTGCTGTTATGATGTGTGTGTGTGTGTGTAAGGGGGAGGGGGGGGGTCACAAGTTAAACTAAAATGTCCATTTTGACTGTTGTCTCAACATTTTTTATTTTATCTCAATATTAAATGATTATATTTTGAATTATTTTCGAATTCTTATTTAAATTCTAATTATTCATTCATTCATTATCTCCCGCTTATCCTCTATTAGGGTCGCGGTGGGGTTCCCCATGCCCATCCAGGGGAGAACGTCTCGGGCGCTGGGCAGATAGACCCAGGACAGGTCGCCAATCCATCGCTGGGCACACACTCACTCACACAGACACACTCTATAGGGGGCAATTTTGAGAATTCAATTAACTTATTCCATGTTTTTGGACTGTGGGAGGAAACCGGAGAACCCGGAGGAAACCCACGCAGACACGGGGAGAACATGGAAACTCCACCCAGATGGGGATTCGAACCGGGAATCCCTAGCGCTGGGAAGCCACCGTGCCGCCCTAAATTCTAATTATGTATTATAAAATAATATTTTAATCTCAGCATTTTAACCTTATATCCTAATGTATGTTTGAACTTAAAAAATATGATTTTTTCAATAAAATTAATTTAAGATAAATTAAAACATAAATTAGGATAGAAGGTTAAATGCTGAGATTAAAATAGTATTTTATAATATATAATTAGAATAAAAAAATTATTTCATTAAAAAAAAAATCATATTTTATTTAAAATCTCTGCCTTGATCCTAAATTTTTTTTTTCTTGCTATAATTTATCTCAAAGGTTTAGCTTGATCATAAATATATACATTTTATATCAAAAGTCTAATGTTATTTTAAAATGTTTTTTTTTTTTTATTTATTATTGGGATTCTTAGTATTATAAAAACAGAGTAAAGAGGACGTACACAGTATGTACTGAAGAACACAAACAGATGGACTACAGTCTGGAGAACCATTGTAGAACTACAAAGTCCATATTTAAAGTCAGTAGAACTGAGAACATGGACAAAAAGGAAGCAAAAAGGAGGCGTGTCCAAACTTTCGACTGGCACTACATAACATCATAACATATTAACAGTGCTCTAAATAGTCTTCCATCATTTATGGACACTTTCTCACTATAACAATTGACCTTTATCCAAAAATGAAATTTAGTTTAGAACTAAAGAAATAAAATGTAAAAGTCCATACCTGGAAGGCATGCAGAGCCGAGGCACAGACATGATATTATTATTAATACATCCATTAGTTCAGCTGTAATTTGCTAAATTGATGCCATTTAATCATTTGGGAGTCAAAATATAGAAATTAAAGTCAAAATTGGGATGTTAAAGTCCTGAACTATGAGCTGAAAGATCCAAATAGGTGCTGGCGATGGATTTTAATACAGGTGTACCACTGTCAACTGCACGTAACGACATCTAAATAGGTCTGAACGAGAATCATTTTACGCATATTCATTGACATTGACTGACTGCATGAATAGCCACCCATAATCACCCATGTAATAGAGGTTGTAGGAAAAGAGCACCCATCATAAAAATGACATTCATTTTTCCTTTAGAATCCAGTGTGCTGCATAAGGTGCCAAGGTCTGGCTGACGGAGTGCGTGTGTGTTTTTAATTCTGCCGATTTCTGCATTTCCAGCTCATTTGAAATGCACTGAGCGGCCAGGCATTCAAAATCAAAGAGGGGAGGAAAAAAAACAAAAAACAAAAAAAAACAGATCCAGTCTTCAAAAGACAGAGGTCGGAGGTAGTAAATGGGGTGTGTCTTTTCCACTATTGCTGTCTGGCTGCACAGGTCATTCCACTGTAATTATCTTGACATTTACATCAAAGGCGCTCCGCAGCCGGCTACCGTTTTTAGCGGAAATGATGTGCATCAAGAAGACCAACAGGGTTCACCGCCTCCTTCCTCTGGACACAATTGATCATTATTTTCCGGGCCTAACAACATTGGGCGTACCGTCCCCCCCCCTTTTCCACACACACACACACACATGTGCCCAGAATTAAAATGTATTAATTTTCAAATTACAAAGTCCATCTTTACAAAAAGTGGAACTGAGAGCATGGACAATAAATGGAGCAAAAAGGGGGTGTGGCTAAACTTTCGACCAGTACTGTAGAACA
>JAFMOD010000306.1:688231-700195 GCA_019802435.1 Corydoras maculifer | reverse complement strand
ATATATATATATATATATATATATTCATTCATTATCTTCCACTTTTATCCTCTACTAGGTCTTGGTGGGGTTCCCCATGTCCATCCAGGGGAGAACGTCTCGGGCGCTGGGCAGATACACCCAGGACAGGATACATATATATATATACCACAGCATAACATTGCTCATGTAGGTTTTAAGTAGTCCCTGAACACCCACACAAACTAAACGAAGCAATACAGAAACACAACTAATTAGGCGGCACCTTCTAATATTAATAAATAGTAAGTCGCATTCTTGCATTAGCCAGGAGGCTTCATGAGCACTTTTGAATCCGTATAAAACATAGTTGATAATGTTGATGTCCGTCCCAAAAATGATTTCCATTGCTCTAATGAGTACTTTTCAAGTAAGAGACATGAAGGTGTGCAGCATGGCCATAATTCAGGCATTCCACCAAACTGTCCCATTGGTATTGTGTCCTCTAATATGAGCTGATGGAAGAAAAATGAAGATTAATGATGCGGAGCACAGCACAGATTGCATTAAAGCGTGCTGGGACACGACCGTCGGCTAAAGGCTACTCCCCTATTCTTTCTTGCTTACTGTATTGTTAATGAGACAGGAGTACATTAGAATAAGCAAGCAGCCCAAGCGGGAAAATGCTTAGAGCCCATACTTACAGTGTAGATATCGGATTGCAGTTTAGATGACGCTTTGCAGTATTGAATGTTTCATGTATTCATTCATTCATTATCTCCCGCTTATCCTCTATTAGGGTCGCGGTGGGGTTCCCCATGCCCATCCAGGGGAGAACGTCTCGGGCGCTGGGCAGATAGACCCAGGACAGGGCGCCAATCCATCACTGGGCACACACTCACTCACACAGACACACTCTAAATGGGGCAATTTTGAGAATTCAATTAACTTGATCCATGTTTTTGGACTGTGGGAGGAAACCGGAGAACCCGGAGGAAACCCATGCAGACACGGGGAGAACATGGAAACTCGCGCTGAGAAATCCCTAGCGCTGAGAGGCGAATGTGCTAACCACTAAGCCACCGTGCCGCCTTATGTTTCATGTAGACATATATAAAAAAGTCATAAAAGGAAAAATCAAAGGGAAACTGGGATATTGGGATTCGAACCGAGAACCCCGAGCGCTGAGAGGAGAACATACTAACCACTAAGACACTGTACCGCCCCGCGCGAAATAGTCATAGTAGTAAATTTAAAAATGTAAATTTCACAAGAGAGAAATAATCCATCCATCTATTATCTTCCGCTTTATCCTCTACTAGGGTCGCGGGGGTTTCCTCTTGCCATCCAGGGGAGAACATTTCAGGTGCTGGGTAGATACACCCAGGACAGGACACCAATCTATCACTGGGCACACACTCACATAGACAGACACATTATTTCTCCCGGTGGCACGGTGGCTTACTGGTTGGCATGTTCTCCTCTCAGCGCTAGAGATTCCCGGTTCGAATCCCAATCTGGGTGGAGTTTCCATGTTCTCCCCGTGTCCGTGTGGGTTTCCTCCGGGTTCTCTGGTTTCCTCCCACAGTCCAGAAGGTCAATAGAATTCTCCAAATTGCCCCATATAGAGTGTGTCTGTGTGAGTAAGTGTGCGCCCAGCGATAGATTGGTGCCCTGTCCTGGTTGTATCTACCCAGCACCCGAAACCTTCTCCCCTGGATGGGCATGGGGAACCCCCCTGTGACCCTAGTAGAGGATAAAATGGAAGATAATGGATGGATGGATTAAATAAACATAATAAAATCATGGGCTCTCAATGGGTTCGAATCTCAATCTGGGAGTTTCGATTGTGGGTTTTCTCTGCGGTCTCTGTTTTTCTATAGCGTCTATAAGATGGCCCTTTATAGTGTGTGTGTGTGTGTGTGTGTGTGTGTGTGTAGCAATATATAAAAAAGTCATAAAATGAAAAATCTAAGTCTGTATGTTATTTAAATAATATGCTTTATTTTCACTGTCCTCCACATTTTTCTTATTTATACAGTGAAGCACACACACATATATACCCAAAGTAAAGTGAGCACACATGCCAAATATACCATGTCCCATGTATATGGCGCCTGGGAAGCAATTGGGGTTAGGTGCCTTGCCCAAGGGCATTTCAGCCATTGTACTTGATGGGACCGGGAATCGAACCAGGGACCGCTTCCTTAACCACACGCCTCCGACTGCCCCATTTATTTCACTGACGCACTACTGCAGAACCTCAACCTGTCCAACCGAAGCAATCCGAGATCACAGCATTCAATTATGAAGCCCGTGTTAAATAGCGTCGCTTCAGATGTACGTTCTTTGTGAACGAGCGTTCCATCTAATCCTGAATAATAGGCAGTCATTGGATTAATGCTTCGGAGTTCTGTTTCATATCAGAATGTATAAATCCTGCAGGCCAGCAACTACTTTCCTCCGAACCTGTCCGTTTTTCATTATCAGCGATAGAAATTAAATTAGCACGTTGGAATGAATTCCTTTCAGTGGAAAAGAAAAATAAAAAAATTCTGAATTAATGGACTGGTCAAATCCCACATAATACACAATAAGTCCAGTGTTGTTATGGCAGGGAACTTAAGCCTTGCTCTCAGTACGATCTGAAGGGCTAATCAATCAATTGTGTTCAGTCTTCAGCTGAGTTTACATAATTTAAAAATATGTTTTTTTTCTTTTTGAGTTGTGGTGGTGTTCGAAATAGTCCATCTATGCATTACCTTCCGTTTTATCCTCTACTAGGGTGGCAGGGGGGTTCCCCATGCCCATCCAGGGAAGAACATTTCGGGCGCTGGGAAGATCACCCAGGACAGGGCGCCAATCTATAATCTATTGCTGGGCACACAATCACTCACACAGACACACTCTATATGGGGCAATTTGGAGAATTCAATTGACCTTGATCCATGTTTTTAGGCTGTGGGAGGAAACCGGAGAACCCAGATGAAACCCACGTAGACACGGGGAGAACAAGGAGACTCCACCCAGATTGGGATTCGAACTGGGAATCCCCAGCCCTGTGAGGAGAACATGCTAACCACTAAGCCACCATCCCACCCTGCTTAAAATAGTCATAGTAGTAAACCACAAGAGACAAATAATGATAAAAAAATTATTAAATGAACATAGGGGCTTTAAATTGCCCCTATATAGTGTGTGTGTGTGTGTGTGTGTGTGTGTGTGTGTGTGTGTGTGTGTGTGTGTGTGTGTTATGTGTGAGTGCCCAGCGATGTATTGGGGCCCTTTTATGCCTGTCCCTGGCCAGTGCCCAAAAACATCTCCCCTGGATGGGCATGGGGTAATAGCCCCCAACCCCCAAGCTCCCCACCCCCCAACACTAGCAGAGGATTAAGCTAAAGATAATTAGATGAGGCGGCACGGTGGCTTAGTGGTTAGCACGTTCGCCTCTCAGCACTAGGGATTCCCGGTTCGAATCCCCATCTGGGTGGAGTTTCCATGTTCTCCCCGTGTCTGTGTGGGTTTCCTCCGGGTTCTCCGGTTTCCTCCCACAGTCCAAAAACATGGATCAAGTTAATTGGATTCTCAAAATTGTCCCATATAGAGTGTGTATGTGTAAGTGAGTGTGTGCCCAGCGATGGATTGGCGCCCTGTCCTGGGTGTATCTGCCCAGCGCCCGAGACGTTCTCCCCTGGATGGGCATGGGGAACCCCACCGCGACCCTAATAGAGGATAAGCGGGAGATAATGAATGAATGAATAATTAGATGAGATTTCAAAAAACAGCTCTTTTATTGATCCGAAATTATTAATGAAGGGAAACTCATTATATTTCAATTGTCTCGGACCGAATGACACATGACTCAACATTACTTTAATTTAGAACACCAAAAATGCTTCTAAACCAACAGCGGAGCTCCTAGAGGGTTTAAATTGCATTCTTCTTGCAGAAAAGCAGTCACTTCATACTTTAACATGGGTTTAATTCATCAGACAAAAGACAGAAATCCGACCTTAATAGAAGTAAATGGTTGCCAGAGACAGGCCATGCTAATGGAAGGTTCTCATTCTCAGGGTAATTTTATAAATCATGTACTTCATGTATTCTGTTGCAGTAAAACATTAAACATGATCCTGATGATCACGTTTGTTTCAAACGCTTCCTTTGTTGCAGTAATTCAGTAATGTATATCACTTAGAATCTCCTTTTAATGACTGCATGATTAGTAATTGTTTGAACACCTACTTTTTAAATTGTATTAAATAGAATAATAGTTATGCAGTGGGCTAACATGCTGGTGTAGAACAATCATTTCACCACCTCTGAACATTACACTTAATGAGCCAATCTGCATTTTACTAATGGAATTTTTTAGTAAATTCCCATCCAGTAAGTTATATTCACTCCTCTCAGCACTAGGGATTCCCGGTTTGAATCCCAATCTGGGTGGAGTTTCCATGTTCTCCCCGTGTCCGCGTAGGTTTCCTCCCACAGTCCAAAACCATGAATCAAGGTCAAGTGAATGCTTCACATTGCCCCATATAGAGTGTGTTTTTTTGTGTGAGTGTGTGCCCAGTGATAGATTGGCGCCCTGTCCTGGGTGTATCTGCCCATCGCCTGAAAGGTTCTCCCCTGGATGGGCATGGGGAACCCCCCCGCGACCCTAGTAGAGGATAAAGCAGAAGATAATGAATGGATATTCTCCTATACTAGGGATTCCTGGTTCGAATCCCAATCTGGGTGGAGTTTCCATGTTCCCACAGTCCAAAAACGGGGCACAAGGTCAATTGAATTCTCCAAATAGCCCCATATGGTGTGTGTTTGTGTGAGTGAGTGAGTGAGTGTGTGCCCAGTGATAGATTGGCGCCCTGTCCTGGGTCTATCTGCCCATCGCCTGAAACGTTCTCCCCTGGATGGGCATGGGGAACCCCCCCCCCCCCCGGGAACCTAGTAGAGAATAAAGCAGAAGATAATGAATGGATAATCTCCTATACTAGGGATTCCTGGTTCGAATCCCAATCTGGGTGGAGTTTCCATGTTCCCACAGTCCAAAAACGTGGCAATTGAATTCTCCAAATAGCCCCATATGGTGTGTTTGTGTGAGTGAGTGTGTGCCCAGTGATAGACTGGCGTCCTGTCCTGGGTGTATCTGCCCCGCCTTGTAACCCTGAGGATGAAGTGTCGTATATGTTAATAAACATTAATATAACTCAAAGGGGATCCAGTAAAATGCTGAAATGTAGTATTTTTTGGCTTACACGGGAGCATTAAGCCCTCTGACTTTGAATTTTGAATTTGATCTCTCTATACTTGATCTTTATTCTTTAATAATGCAGATCTCTGAAAGCAGAGGGTGTCCAAATTCTTTTTTTTCCCCAGAATTCTCCCACTTGCGTACTCCTACCTCTGTCAGCTTGTGCATGTCATTGTGAAAGTGCTTTAAACCAATTCGCAGCTGCATGACAGTCCATGCAAAGCCTCGTTTGACTTGATGCTTGATACCAGAACTGCGGCGGGTTCAAAGTCAAGTGCTCAGTAGACTCCGAGTACTCAGATTAAAATATCACCACTTGAGCAGCATGACAAAGAGCATCAAACCTATGGAAATATGAAACCGTGTCACATCACAAAAGCCCACTGGGTGAAGGTAAGACCCGCAAACCTCGGGCATTCAGCTGAAGGGGTTAAAGTTTCCCGAACACTCCATTGTGCTGCCTCATTATTTCGCACCGTCTCTGGTTCTGATAGGTTAAAGGGCTGTGGGGATAAAAGTGTCATTGGGTCTTCTTAGAACATCTAGCACTTTATTTTATGTGGACAGCCCAGAGACACCCAAACACTTAATTGAGTCTCAGCACACAGCAGCCTCGTCGTGTTTAAAGTGAGGTATTATGCTAAACAACAGCAGCATTATATATATTAGACTTAAGGTACCCTTCATTCATTGGATGCTCCATTTTAAGCTCAGGTATTTATTTTTATAGGATTTGCTTAAATGAAGCCACTTGAGCAAATTCTTGGTCATTATATATAAGACAGGCCACTTTAATGTCGGTCTTAAAACATATTTTCAATCTCAGACATTCACCCAAAATAACTCTTTACTCTTGTTATATTTTAATAGTTTTAATTGTTTTTAATTGTTTGTTTTGTTGGATTAGTTTAAAGAATGTTATTGTTTTATTGTTTCTAGGCTCTGTTTTTCATAGTTACCTATGTATCGCACTTTTTAAAGTGCACTATAAATAAAGTTGAAATATATATATATATATATAGGCAGCACGGTGGTTTAGTGGTTAGCACGTTCGCCTCTCAGCGCTAGGGATTCCCGGTTCGAATCCCCATCTGGGTGGAGTTTCCATGTTCTCCCCGTGTCTGCGTGGGTTTCCTCCGGGTTCTCCGGTTTCCTCCCACAGTTCAAAAACATGGATCAAATTAATTGAATTCTTAAAAATTGCCCCATATAGAGTGTGTCTGTGTGAGTGAGTGTGTGCCCAGCGATGGATTGGCGCCCTGTCCTGGGTGTATCTGCCCAGCGCCCGAGACGTTCTCCCCTGGATGGGCATGGGGAACCCCACCGCGACCCTAATAGAGGATAAGCGGGAGATAATGAATGAATGAATATATATATATATATATATATATATATATATATATATATATATATATATATAAATATTTCCATTATCTGCTTTATCCTCTACTTGGATCAGGAAGGAGTTCTCCATGACACCATCCAGGCGCTTGGAAGATACACCCAGGACAGGATGCCAATCTATCACTGGGCACACACTCACTCACACAAACACACTCTATATGGGGCAATTTGGAGAATTCAATTGACCTTGATCCATGTTTTTGGACTGTGGTAAGAAGCTGAAGAACCCAGAGGAAACCAACACGGACACGGGGAGAACATGGAAACTCCACCCAGATTGGGATTCAAACAGGGAATCTCTAGAACATGCTAAGCACGAAGAGTTGGTATGTATGTTTTTAAAACGACGTTGATCATTTTCTGTAAGCAGTTAAAACATAAAATGCATGCGTAATCACACTTTGCCCTTAAATAGCAATCCACCAGGCTGACTGCACTAGTCTCTTAAAGAGAACAAGTTACATAATGATTGGCTTACACCTGAGACCCAACACACACTCATCAATCACGTCATCACAATAGCAAAGACACTGACACAACCCAAATCAAGCTACAAGGTGCGCTGTTGACTCCTCGCTAAAGATTGCTAAAATACAGCCCCTTGCGCCGCTTCTTGGTGAATGTAGAAAGTAGATAAACCTCTGCAGGGTCCTAACGAAGTTTTGGATTCCAGTTTGCAAATCAGACCTGAACACAATGACGAAATGCGAACTGAATCTCTTTTCACCCTGATCTGATTCTTCAAACCTTGTTTCGGCACTTAGCAGCCATCTACTCCTCTAGGCAACTGTCCAAATTGCTGAGAAGAACGAACTGATTGCCCATCAAACGGTGGAAAGTAATAAGAGGACAGTCAAGTGGTTTTTTATGCCTGTGATTTCGCCACCGCAAAATGCTTTTGTGATTGTGAAGTCCAAAATGAGATTCAAACCAAAACACCTATATTACTGCCAAGAACCCGTGAAGCACGGAGGTGGACCTCTCACGCGTTGGGGTTGCGTTGTTGCCGGTAGCATTGGCAATTTCACAGAATGAAGAAAAAGAATGGATTGGATGAAATACCAGCAAAGTCCTGAAAGCACATGTCAAAGCAGCTGTTAGAGGGCAAGAGCTGAAATGAGGATGGTCTCTACTCTACATCCAAATACTGAGCCAACAAGCCTTCAGAATCCACCTGCAGAGACACGAACTGCAGCCGGTGGAATGACCCTCACCGCCTCCTGACCTACACAGTTTGCGGATAGAACATTAAATAAGCTCCAAATGCAAAACGAGCCAAGAGTGTCTCCGAACTGAAGGCATGGTTTAAAAGACTTTTAGCTGAATGCAAAAAAAGGCCTGCAAGCTATGATTTTGTCAAAGAGGTGTTACTAAGTGTTGGCAGAAACATTTTATAGAAGCTGCGTTTAGCACTTTTCAATTAACGGAAATAACATGTGTCATCCTTTCGCACAAGACTGCATATATTAAATTTTCTCCCAAATAAATGAAAACATCAAAATAAATTAAAAACCCAAGGTCACAGTTTATGGACGCAACCAGACACATAAAGCACCACCGCTTGTTTTTAAAGATGATTTAAAACCAGAGTACGTCTCATACCTCCACTCCCAGATATACCACAACAACGTTACCTGAATTGCCCATTAACCATCTTTATCTTGGTCCATTCCCACTATACCTCTGCCGTCCTCTCTCTCCTCCCAGAACATCTGCCCTGCCCTCTATATGTTTACCCTTTTGGTTTTGTCTCTGCTCTGTCATGGCTGACTCATCTCATTATCCGTCTCAGTGAGTTCTCTCTGCAGCCTGACTTAGGTACGTGTGGTTGGTATAAATATAGCCCCCATGCCAGCGTGAGTCAAACGAGTCCACCTCATATCATCCTGGCCTCTCTCCATCCCAGAATCCTGTTCTCTCCAACTACGTAAACAAGGCATATGTCCTTGGCTCAAAATAGGCCTCTGAAATGATGTCGATGGCCACTAACCCTGCAGTCAAATGCCAATCAACCCTGTGCCTGCTGGCCCGCTCTACAATGACCCCAGTTTATTTGCACGAACGTGGCATCTGGGGTAATTTACACAAAGCACAAGCTGAAAGATAATGGAAGGAACACTATGACGTACTCGCTCGGCTTTTCACAGCTTGGGGAGAATGAGATGAACGAGCATATTCATATTAATATATATTTATATAAAGCCAGGCAGAGTAACTAACAGATATACATGCATTAATTCTTTCGTTAACTTCCACTTAATCCTCAACTAGGGTCGGGGGGGGGGGGGGTGGGGGGGGGGTTTCTCCGTGCCCATTCAAGGGAGAACGTTTCAGGCGCTGGGCAGATATACCCAAGACAGGGCGCTGGGACACTCACTCACACTCTATATGGGGCAATTTGGAGTATTTTATTGACCTTGATCCATGTTTTGGGATGGTGGGAGGAAACCGGAGAACCAGGAGGAAACCCACGCGGACACGGTTTAATTCTTTCATTAACTTCCACTTAATCCTCAACTAGGGTCGCGGGGGGGAGGGGGTTCTCCGTGCCCATTCAAGGGAGAACGTTTCAGGCGCTGGGCAGATATACCCAAGACAGGGCGCTGGGATACTCACTCACACTCTATATGGGGCAATTTGGAGTATTTTATTGACCTTGATCCATGTTTTGGGATGGTGGGTGGAAACCGGAGAACCTGGAGGAAACCGGATAATGATATGGATGGATGGATATATACATCCATCCATCCATTATCTTCGGCTGTATCCTCACTAGGGTGGGGGGTTCCCCATGCCCATCCAAGGAGAACATTTCGGGCGCTGGTCAGATACACCCAGGACAGGGCACCAATCCATTGCTGGGCACACACTTACTCACACAGACACACTCTATATGGGGCAATTTGGAGAATTCAATTGACCTTAATCCATGTTTTTGGACTGTGGGACGAAACCGGAGAACCAGGAGGAAACCCACGCGGACAAGGGTTAATCGTCTGCTCTAAATTACCCCTACTTAGTGTGTGTGTCTGTGCAGATGAGTAATGAATTATGAACAGTGAAGTCCACTAATGGGTTGGTACCTTGTCCTGGGGGTGCCTGCCCAGCCCCCGAAATGTACTCCCCTGGATGGGCATGGAGAACCCAATGTCCCTATAGACACTGGTCCCTATAGAGATAATAAAGCTTGTCAACATATTTTTGTCTATACGGTTCATGAACCTTAAAAATCATACAGACGAAAAGGCCGGACAGTTCAGGAAGCTTTTATATAGCGTTATGTAAACCCATCTAAAACACCCAAAGCACCCAGATTGCATATTAAACGCATCAGCTGTTCTAAAGTCAGCTTTTTCTTTCTTTTTTTTTTTTTTTAAATGGCCATATTGCAGGTCAAGACTCTCTGTCGACCATATGGGCCGGAAGGAAGAGCACTTGCTAAAGGCCTAGTTCTAATTACAGGAAGGGTCAGAGGAATGCATGATAAAAGAGAAAGCCATCTCCCTCTGTGAAGCCATTTCTGATCTATTTGAAGGTTGTGTACACATATTGCGCCGCCCCTCAGGTGTTCTCTTGCTTAACTGGCCCTGGTCAGATCAATAATGCTTGTGTTAATGTGCAAAGGGCTGTGTGTGTGTGTGTGTGTGTGTGTGTGTGTTTGTGTGTGTGTGCGAGCACACATCTGTTTATTTGTCATAGCTATACATCACACCATGGCAGCCAGATCCTGTTCGGCTGTCCATAGAGTGTCCGGCCCAAATAATGACTTGATACTTTCCTAAATAGCCAATGTTATAAGTTTATAATATATTATTTTCGAAGGGCGGCATGGTGGCTTAGTGGTTAGCATGTTCTCCTCTCAGCGCTAGGGATTCTCGGTTCGAATCCCCATCTGGGAGGAGTTTCCATGTTCTCCCCGTGTCCGCGTGGGTTTCCTCCGGGTTCTCCGGTTTCCTCCCACAGTCCAAAAACATGGACCAAGTTGAATTGAGTTCTCCAAATTGCCCCATATAGAGTGTGTCTGTGTGAGTGAGTGTGTGCCCAGCGATGGATTGGCGCCCTGTTCTGGGTCTATCTGCCCAGCGCTCGAAATGTTCTCCCCTGGATGGGCATGGGGAACCCCACCGTGACCCTAGTATAGCATGAAGCGCAAGATAATGAATGGATGGATTTCTATACTCAAAATTTACATATTTTCTGAATTGTCCCATACAGTTTGCCTTGTCCTTGGTGTCTGTCCAGCATCTGAAATGTCCTGTCATGGATGGGTGTGTCAGCGCTGAGGATTCTCAATCTGGGTGGAGTTTCCATGTTCTCCCCATGTCCGCGTGGGTTTCCTCCGGGTTCTCCGGTTTCCTCCTACAGTCCAAAAACATGGATCAAGGTCAATTGAATTTTCCAAATTGCCCCATATAGAGTGTGTTTGTGTGAGTGAGTGTTTGCCCAGCGATCCCCAGCACTGAGATACAAATGTGCTAACCAGTACACCACCCTGCCACCCAGGCTTTGTTCTAAGTATTTAAAAAGGCAATATAAATGATATAAATTATATTTTCCTTACTTGATACTTACATCCAGTTTGGATTGCTGCGTTTAAAACAATATCCACATAATCTTTCGATTTGATGTGTAAAAGCAAATCCCGAAATCTGGTCACACAACCAAATAGCAGCTTGTAGCTGGAGGCATGTTAAACAAACAGAAGATGAGACTGATTTACTAATAGGCACGTTTTGCTAACAGAAGGAAGCCCATTTTGGAAATTCCCATGATGCCCGGGGAGGCAAAGCTGTGCAGGGGGGGGGTCTTGCTGAAGATTTGTATGAGACTTGCTGTCTCTTCAGGGAGATCCCACCCCCACACAATATGTGTGAGTGTTTAAATCATTTCCTAAATAAACTCAGGACTGTTTCCATGAATCATATTCAGACATTGTCTATTTGCCATTTTACTTTTTGCAGCACACAACATAACCATAGTTCTGAGGTCTGTTCACATCTCCCCGCACTCCAGAGAGACGCCATAGTATTAAAATCAAAACACAACACACTAAACATACAAGGAGAAACACACACAGACATATATATATATATATATATATATATATATATATATATATATATATATATATATATATATATATATGTGTGTGTGTGTGTGTGTGTGTGTGTGTGTGTGTGTGTGTGTGTGTGTGTGTGTACAGTACCAGTCAAAAGTTTGGACACCATCAATACTGTTCCACAATCAAGTCCGCTCAACATAAAGATGGACTTTGTATTCCACAATTCCAGACTGTAGTCCATCTGTTTGTTCTACAGTACATACTGTGTACGTCCCCTTTACTCTGT
>JAFMOD010000306.1:665385-683892 GCA_019802435.1 Corydoras maculifer | reverse complement strand
ACACACATATACTCAAACCTACATACACATAGACATATACACAATATACACAAACTAACACATACACACACACCACACATATACTCAAACCTACATACACATAGACATATACACAATATACACAAACTAACACACACACACACCACACATATACTCAAACCTACATACACATAGACATATACACAATATACACAAACTAACACATACACACACACCACACATATACTCAAACCTACATACACATAGACATATACACAATATACACAAACTAACACATACACACACACCACACATATACTCAAACCTACATACACATAGACATATACACAATATACACAAACTAAGACACACACACAAACACTTCAGCCTCTATTTCTCTGCTCCCTGCAGAACTGGCTGATTGTTAGTTTTTTTTTTTTTTTTCGAGTCTGTCATGATCAAAACGCAGCAGATACATCTTCCTGGTTCAATTACACCGGGTCAAGCAGCATCAACCACTCTTCACACAGCACTTCATCTGTCCCAGTCTATAGGTGCTATGATGGGCAAAGGGGTACTAATGAGGGCTTTTCTGAGATTGACAGAGGAAATGCTGGTCCTTGAGGTTTGGCCGTGTTAGTGAGGATGTTTGAGGGTGGACTCTTTTTTTTTCTGTTACTGCGAGGGCTCATCTGCCTCCATCCAAAAACGATGACTGTGATATGCATCAGCTGAAAATCTGGACCCGGACCGTTTTTATTCCACTGATTACCGACTGTAAATCTCCGCTGGTTACACAGCAGCTGAAGCACTTAAAAAGTCATTCAAAACTTGGCTAAATCATTGTTCGATATTTCAAACACAGAGTGACTGGGATGTGAAAGCCGGAGTCGTTGGAGAATAATTAGCAGTAATAAATGCGGTAGTTCATTTAAGCTGGTCATTTAAAACTCGGCGTGACCGGCATGAGCTTAAACTCTGTGAAAGTGCAAATACATTTTCTTGCCTTTTTTCTTCTTTATTTCTTTCTACAGCCTCCAGGGGTTCAAATCGCTCAGTGTCTGGCGATTCGAATCGATTCCGACTTTTGAGGTCACGATTCGATCCAGAATCGATTTCCGATTCAGAAACGATTTTTCACTTCAAATGGTCTTTAAATTAAGTTTAAATTATGTGATTGACAAGATAGCGGCACGGTGGCTTAGTGGTCAGCACGTTCGCCTCTCAGCGCTAGGGATTCCCGGTTCGAATCCCCATCTGGGTGGAGTTTCCATGTTCTCCCCGTGTCTGCGTGGGTTTCCTCCGGGTTCTCCGGTTTCCTCCCACAGTCCAAAAACATGGATCAAGTTAATTGAATTCTCAAAATTGCCCCATATAGAGTGTGTCTGTGTGAGTGAGTGTCTGCCCAGCGATGGATTGGCGCCCTGTCCTGGGTCTGTCTGCCCAGCGCCCGAGACGTTCTCCCCTGGATGGGCATGGGGAACCCCACCGCGACCCTAATAGAGGATAAGCGGGAGATAATGAATGAATGAATGAATGAATGAATGGATTGACAAGATGAAACGACGATGTATCCCGCTCTTCTCCCGCTCCATGCTTCCCGCTAGCATGAACTAGCATGCTAGCAAACTACAACGGGGGCTGGTTAACAAGCTTGCTGTACGATGGCCGAGTGGATACGTAATGTGATATGCAGTACACACGGGAGAGGGGGGCCAAAAAATAAAACTTAATCACATTTTTAAAAACTCGTGGGCATTTTGAATCGATTCAGAATCACGATTCTTTGAAGAATCGATTTTTTTCAGCACCCCTAGTAGCTGTATTTTGTTTTTCTCTTCTTTGTCTCTTTTTTTTTCTTGTTTTCTTTGTGTTTCATTTTATTTTATATTTTGCTTGTTCTTTTTTCATTCAGTCTGTCTCTCTGTCTTTTTCTTTCTTCCTTCCTTAATTTCTTTTTGTTCGGTCTTTCTTTCTGTCAGTCTGTCTGTCCTTACTGTTGGTCTTTTTTGTCTTCCCCTTTGTCTATCTTTCACTCATCTTGTCTTCCTTTCAGGTAGTTTTTCTTTTTTGTCTCACTCTCTGTAGGTCTTTCTGCCTTTCTTTTTTCGGTCCGTCTGTTTTTCTGTCTTCTTTCTATCTGTTTTTTTTATTTTTATTTATTTAACTTTATCCTTTTTTATACCTGTCAATCCATTTTCCCCTTCTTTTTTATTTTCTTTCTTACTGTCTGTCTGTCCTCCTTCTGTCTGTTTTATTTATTTCCTTCTGTCAAACTTTTTTATCTGCCTGTCTTACTTTAATTCTTTTTCTTTATTTATTTAGGGCGTTCTGGGCGGCACGGTGGCTTAGTGGTTAGCACGTTCGCCTCTCAGCACTAGGGATTCCCGGTTCGAATCCCCATCTGGGTGGAGTTTCCATGTTCTCCCCGTGTCTGCGTGGGTTTCCTCCGGGTTCTCCGGTTTCCTCCCACAGACCAAAAACATGGATCAAGTCAATTGAATTCTCCAAATTGCCCCATATAGAGTGTGTCTGTGTGAGTGAGAGTGTGCCCAGCAATGGATTGGCGCCCTGTCCTGGGTTTATCTGCCCAGCGCCCGAGACGTTCTCCCCTGGATGGGCATGAGGAACCCCACCGCGACCCTAATAGAGGATGAAGCGGGAGATAATGAATGAATGAATATTTAGGGCTTTCTGTCTTTGTCAGTCTGTCATTCTTTCTGTTTTGTCATTATTTGTTTGCTGTCTTTATGTCCCATCCATCCATTATCTCCTGCTTTATCCTCTACTAGGGACGCGGGGGGTTCCCCATGCCCATCCAGGGGAGAACGTTTCGGGCGCTGGGCAGATACACCCAGGAAAGGCCGCCAATCTATTACTGAGCACACATTCACTTACACACACACACAGACACAATCTATATGGGGCAATTTAGAGAATTCAATTGACCTTGATCCATGTTTTTGTGGTAAGAAACCGGAGAACCTGTAGGAAACCCACACAGACACGGGAAGAACATGGACACTCCACCCAGATGGGGATTCGAACCGGGAATCCCTAGTGCTGAGAGGAGAACATGCTAACCACTAAGCCACCGTGCCGCCCTGTCTGTATGTCCACTTTCTATACTTTTTTTACTTTCATTCTTTCTGTGTGTCTGTCCTTTTCATTCTTTCTGTCTGTTTGTCCTCTTCCTATCAGTTTTTTCTGTTATGTTATTATGTCTTTTTTTTCTGTCCGTTTGCCCGTTTCCCTGTCTGTCTTTTTCTTTTTCTTAAGGCTGTTACAGATGAAGCCTGTGACTTTGTGTTCGGAGTGACTCAGCACAGAGAAAAATGGACAACGAAGCCCCTGTGTGACGACCTCGAATTATAACTGCTGAAAAAAGAAAGCGATTAACAATTAAACCCGGAATCTGAACATTTATAATAATAATAATATTATTATTATTATTATTAATAATAATAATAATAATAATAATAATAATAATAATAATAATAATAATAATAATAATAATAATAATAATAGTAATAATAATAATACACCCCATCTGGGTGGAGTTTCCATGTTCTCCCCGTGTCTGCATGGGTTTCCTCCGGCTTCTCCGTCAAGTCAATTGAATTCTCCAAATTGCCCCATATAGAGTGTGTCTGTGTGAGTGAGTGTGTGCCCAGCAATGGATTGGCGCCCTGTCCTGGGTCTATCTGCCCAGCGCCCGAGACGTTCTCCCCTGGATAGGCATGGGGAACCCCACCGCAACCCTAATAGAGGATAAAGCGGGAGATAATGAATGAATGAATAATAATACATGTTATTTACATGTAATACATATTATTTATATTTATATAGGACCTCAAAGACGCTTTCCAAAAACGAGTAGAGCAGAAAATCATTAAAACACAAAAGACATATTAAACATTAACGCAGTTATACAATAAGAAAAGCAAAATTTAAAAGCAGAAACAGAAATAAAATATCTAAATAAATTAAATTTGATTGGATTAGAGGTTAAAAGTGATCCGAAAAGAAACATATATAATCTGTCACACAGTAGGGCGGCACGGTGGCTTAGTGGTTAGCATGTTCTCCTCAGCACTAGGGATTCCCGGTTCGAATCCCATTCTGCGTGGAGTTTCCATGTTCTCCCCGTGTCCGCATGGGTTTCCTCCGGGCTCTCCGGTTTCCTCCCACAGTCCAAAAACATAGATCAAGTCAATTGAGTTCTCCAAATTGCCCCATATAGAGTGTGTTTGTGTGAGTGTGTGCCCCGCGACCCTAATAGAGGATAAAGTGGAAGATAATAAATGAATGAATGAATGAATGTCACACACTAATGCACATAATTTTTTTCCTGACCAGTTTGTTGTTCTTTAAACATCAAAATCCTAATATGTTGCAGTGATTTGTTTGGTCCATTCTATCCTGAGTGCATAACTTAATAATCCCTAACAACAGAGACCCACAGTGCTTAATAACCAAAGCTCCATTCACTGCGTTGGTTAGTCACTTAATGAAAAGCAATCCCCTTAATTTCCAGCTTGGTAATATGTTTTCATTTAACTGTGGATTAGCACTGAATAAACACATTGTTTCCACTATTGTGAATCAGAGCCGGAGTGTTTGGACGAACTGGTGTGCGGACCTGGAGCAAGGTCACATCTTACTCATCCAGAGCGACATGTTGCTCTGGGGGCTCCAACACATCTGGTGTCCCCTTTCCCTTGGTCCTCTGGATCCCAGTGTGACAACAACAGATGCGACCGAAACCTCCAGGACACTACCCACTCGCAAAAAAAATTGTGAAAAAAAACAAAGGTCACAGAGTAACAGCCTTGACCCGGATTCACCGAAGAGAAATTACAGCCTGTGGAAGCATCTCCAAAATGACCAACCACGCTCTTAAAGAACATCCATCCTTCCATTATCTTCCGCTTTATCCTATATATTAGGGTCGCGGGGGCGGGGGGGGGGGGGGTGCCATCCAGGGGAGAATGTTTCGGGCGCTGAGCAGATACATTCAAGACAGGGTGTCAATCTATCCCTGGGCACACACTCACTCTATATGGGGCAATTTGGAGAACTCAATTGACTCGATCCATGTTTTTGGACTGTGGGAGGAAAGGAAACCCACCGGAGGAAACCCACAGGGACATGGGGAGAACATGGACACTCCACCCAGATGGGGATTCGAACCGGGGAATCCCTAGCGCAGAGAGGCGAACATGCCAACCATTAAGCCACCGAGCCGACCCCGCTCTCCAAGCTCACCTTTAAATGCAGAATGACAAACAAATGTCCTGTAGATGAAAGCAGCCTTAGATAGATCTCACAAACAACTATAGGTTCCATACAGAACTGAAGAGATTGTGAAATTGATTAGAACTCAGTACCAGACAAACGTTTGGACATACTTCCATTTCCTCCACTTACCACATAGATGGACTTTGTAGTTTTATAATTCCAGAATGTAGTCCATTTGTGTTCTGGTGTTTGTTAGTCCCCTGTTGGTTTTCTGTTGGTCAGGAGCATCACAGAACAGGTATCATTTGGGTGGTGGATTGTTTATTGTCAGTTCTGCAGTGACACTTTTGTGGTGAGGGGGGTTTAATGCAGCAGTGCTGCTGGAGTTTCATTTCTCCACCTCAGTGACACTGCTGGGATAGGACTAATGCACCCACCAAATAATACCTGCTCTATTGGGGTCCTGACCATTAGAACAGAGTAAAGGGAACGTACACAGTATGTACTGTAGAACACAAACAGATGGACTACAGTCAGGAATTGGAGAACTACAAAGTCCATCTTAACAGTAAGTGGATGTCACAAGTTGGTGGTGACAAGGTCCATTGTTTAGATAAAAAGATGTATTAAACGTCACCAGAGAGTCCTACAAACATGCACAACCAACATGACGCTAAATTAGAAAACGACTTTAAAACGAAAAGGTAAGGCAGGATTAAATAGACAAATGGGAAATCATGTGACGGGAGAACGCAGCAGAAGATAATTACCTCCAAACGTATGAATTAGCTAATTACAGACACTAATTAATGACACACAGATGAGAAATCAACAATACACCTGCTCCTGACAGTGGAACTGATACAAGTGGAGCTAAAAGGAGGCGTGCCCAAATACTTGCCTCAAGAGAAGGTCCATCCATCCATCCATTATCTTCCGCTTTATCCTCTATTAGGCTCGCGGGGGGGTTCCCCATGCCCGAAGTAACCGAAGTACCCAGAGGAAACCCACGCGGACACGTGGAGAACATGGAAACTCTATTCAGATGGGGATTCGAACCGGGAATCCCTAACGCTGAGAGGAGAACATGCTGACCACTAAGTCACCGTGCCGCCCTCAAGAGAAGGTAATTTTATATTAATAATATATAGATTTAAATATTTTTTGACTGAAAACAAAGCTCCGCATCGGTGTGGGTTTCCTCCGGGTTCTCCGGTTTCCTCCCACTGTCCAAAACCTGATCAAGGTCAACTGAATTCTCCAAATTTCCCCATATAGAGTGTGTTTGTGTGAGTGAGTGTGTGCCCAGCAATAGTTTGGCGCCCTGTCCTGGGTCTATCTGCCCAGTGCCCCAAATGTTCTCCCCTGGATGGGCATGGGGAACCCCCCCGCGACCCTAGTAGAGGATAAAGCGGAAGATAATGGATGGATGGATGGATGGATGGATTCTGATCTGAAGACAAGAGGCCCACAAACTAAGGTTATTAACCGAGATCTTCGCTGTAAAAGAAGGACATGCATCTCACAAAGTCTATTACAGACCTAAATCCATACTTCCGAGAGATCTAGAAAGCAATAGAGTGGATAAACATGCTCATGGGATGTCCCCGAAGACTTTTTTCCACTTACCCCAACCTGCTGCCACCACAAAGGTCGAACCGCGCTGTCAGAGGGACAAAGGACCAGCCCTGCCAACTGAGTGACACATTCAATTTACAGTAAAGACCAATTTCTTCCATTCATAGCTTTTTGGAAAGAAGCCGTGTCAAGTGTGTTCAGCTCAGTTCTTGGCCTAAAATTGTGCAGAAAGCAGAAATGTTGACACCAGGAACGAAACGCCAGTGATGAAGACAAATGTCTTGTAGTGGGAATCGGAATCCAGTCCTGCTTTATTCTCTCGCAGGTCCGCAATGATGGAGGAGAACTGAGATCAGGTCTTAATCGTGACACATCAGATGCTTTTACCAGACTGCTTTTAGAGAGGTCACTCGGGGACATTCAGGGAAGTGAAGGGAATGCGGAAAGCCTTTAGAGAAGCAGGCGCTGGTTAAGTGTTTGTAATTGTGAGCCGTGTTAAGAATTTGGCTCTGTACTTGAAATAGGTCCGGTACTGGGCGGTAAAATGGAAGGCTGAGAGCTCGAACCCTGGCTAAGGCAAGCTATCCCATCGAAACCTATTAGCAAAATGATCCTTGCTGTATAAATGCATACATACTTTTCAACAGACACTATCTCATGGCTGCTATATCTTATTCCATCCATCCATTATCTTCCACTTTATCCTCTATTAGGGTCGGAGGGGGTTCCCCATGTCCATCCAGGGGAGAACGTTTCGGGTGCTGGGCAGATACACCCAGGACAGGGCGCCAATCTATCACTGGGAACACACTCACTCATACAGACACATACACACTCTATATGGGGCAATTTGGAGAATTCAGTTTACCTTAATCCATGTTTTTGGACTGTGGGAGGAAACCAGAGAACCCGGAGGAAACCAACGCGGACACGGGGAGAACATGGAAACTCCATCCAGGTTGGGATTCAAACCGGGAATCCCTAGTGCTGAGAGGAGAACATGCTAACCACTAATCCACCGTGCCATCCCTTTATATTTTATTTCTTATTGCTACCATATATTTATATTTACATTTTTTATTATAACGCTGCTATAGTTATATTTAAAATTTTAAATTTAAATTTTATTATTAGGGTGACATGATGGTTTAGTGGTTAGCATGTTCTCCTCTCAGCGCTGGGGATTCCCAGTTGCAATTGCAATCTGGGTGGAGTTTCCATGTTCTCCCCGTGTCCACGTGGGTTTCCTCTGGGTTCTCCGGAGTTTTCTCCCACAGTCCAAAAACATGGATCAAGGTCAATTGAATTCTCCAAATTGCCCCAAACAGAGTGTGTCTGTGTGAGTGAGTGTGTGCCCAGAGATGGGTTGGCGCTCTGTCCTGGGTGTATCTGCCCAGCGCCTGAAACGTTCTCCCCTGAATGGGCATGGGGAACCCCCCCTCTGGTTTCTCATAGCGGATAAAGCGGAAGATAATAGATTGATGGATTTTATGATATATATATATATATTTAAACGTAATATTTCAATTTTACATTTTTTAAATTGTACTTATGGTAAACTAGGCCCGTGAAACGCAATTTCGTTTACATTTTATGTACCTCATGTTGTCATGTAAATGACAATAAAGTCTCTTTAATCCTTGAATCTTTGAATACAGTGTGTCCTTGTTTGATTCCAACATGAGGCAAATACAACAGTTACAGAGGACTTTATAATGTAATAAATAAAGTAATTAATTTGTATATAATGACTAAATTAGGCGGCACGGTGGCTTAGTGGTTAGCATGTTCTCCTGTCAGCGCTAGGGATTCCCGGTTCGAATACCCATCTGGGTGGAGTTTCCATGTTCTCCCCGTGTCTGCGTGGGTTTACTCCGGGTTCTCCGGTTTCCTCCCACAGTCCAAAAACATGGATCAAGTTAATTGAATTCTCAAAAAATTGCCCCATATAGAGTGTGTGTGTGTGAGTGAGTGTGTGCCCAGCGATGGATTGGCGCCCTGTCCTGGGTCTATCTGCCCAGCGCCCGAGACGTTCTCCCCTGGATGGGCATGGGGAACCCCACCGCGACCCTAATAGAGAATAAGCGGGAGATAATGAATGAATGAATGAATGACTAAATAAATTTTTAAAAATGTGTTTATTAGGCGGCGGAACGGTGGCTTAGTGCTCAGCATGTTCGCCTCTCAGCACTAGGGATTCCCGGTTCGAATCCCCATTGGGGTGGAGTTTCCATGTTCTCCCCGTGTCCGCGTGGGTTTCTTCCGGGTTCTCCAGTTTCCTCCCACAGTCCAAAAACATGGATCAAGTCAACTGAGTTCTCGAAAATTGCCCCATATAGTAGAGTGTGTATGTATGCGTGTCTGTGTGAGTGAGTGTGTGCTCAATGATAGATTGGCGTCCTGTCCTGGGTGTATCTGCCTGAAACGTTCTCCCCTGGATGTGGCATGGGGACCCCCCCCGCGACCCTAATAGAGGATAAAGCGGAAGATAATGGGTGGATGGGTGTTTATTAGGCATCATTTAGCCACAGTGTCACTACTCACAGCAATGAGTTTCCGTGTTTGGTACCTGGATAAAACAAGCAATCTTTTTTACGTATAAAGCCATCAACCTTATACAGTGCCACTTGATTTATGGCGTGTCAGTATGTCATTGCTATATTCACAAGAAAAATACTATTTAACTAACACAAGGCGGAAGACTGTTGGCAGGATGTAGGATAGCAATGTGTATCGCGATGCACTTTATGAAGGGTGTAAGCTAGGACCCATGTTGTTGTTTAAGTTACTAAAAAAAAAGTAATCTACGATTATAGTTCCGGTTTTGCATTAGGTCACTCACTCTTCATGACCTCATCTCATTATACAAACAGTTCTCAGCAGTGTTCTTCAGCAAGGACTTTATGGCCAAGTAGAAATACAGTGGAATTTAGCCAACCTTCATGAGACGGTGCATCTCTGTAAACGTCTGGGAACAGATTCAGCAAGAAGAAATTCCGAACCACGCTGCATGTTTCTTCTTGGCCTGGCCTGCAAATGATGGATAGATCACAACCATGGCCCATTTCAGGTGACCCCTCCCTTTCCTCTGCCAACTAAAGTACATTTCCTCAACCCTTATAGTCCAAACATCCATTTTTAGTGGCTGACACGGTTATTCATCACCCACTGGCTGGAAAGGGAGGGCGGTTTGGATTTCGAAAGGTTTCGGAGAGCCATTACCTTACCGGCCGGCTTTTTGAGCGGCATAATCTAACCTCTGAGCTACAAGCCGCATTGTTTTCATTTTTTCGATCCCAGGTATTTACCCGTGACTAATGTCACCAATGTAGTGCGACAACTCGAGACTGCTTATCTACGGAATCCCCACTTTGAAATGTCTCAAGGTTAAACGCAGTATTGGCTGATTTATTGACTTTAAGACAGCTTTCTTATGCAAACTCTACTTTTACACGAGTTTAAACCCTTATTTAAATGCCATCAAGTCTAAAATCTGTAATTTGTTAATTGATTTAATATAATGAGGATTCGAGACAGCATTTTTAGACATGGGAACAGGTTTTAATAACAGATTATGTTACCAGTTGCTGGATTAACAGATTTTTCCATTGCTTACACACTTCTCGTTTCATCCATCCATCCATTATCACCCATCCAGGGGAGAACGTCTCAGGCGCTGGGCAGATAGACCCAGGACAGGACGCCAAGCTATTCCTGGGCACATACTCACACAAACATACTCCATATGGGGCAATTTGGAGAATTCAATTGACCTTGACCCATGTTTTTGGACTGTGGGAGGAAACCGGAGAACCCGGAGGAAACCCACATAGACACAGGGAGAGCATGGAAACTCCACCCAGATTGCGATTTGAACCGGGAATCCCTAGTGCTGAGAGGAGAACATGCTAACACGTTCTGTAACCTTTTTTTGCTGGATCTTTCCTGTGTCCTAGTTTTTTTAATTTAAATTGCCCCTATACAGTGTGTGAGTAAGTATGCGCCTAACGATGTATTGGCGCCCATTCATTGGTGTATCTGCCCAACACCCAAAACATTGTCCCTTGGATAGACATAAGTACCCCCCTATGACCCAAGACCGTAGTCTAAAATTAGGCGATCGAACAATACTGCTGATGGGTGAGTGGGGCATTCTGCACTATAAAACAATTAGAATGAGATAATAGTTAAATTTGTTGAGTGGCCCCACAAAAAGCCTTTGACATTTAATAAAGCTGGTGTGAAGTGCCAGGTGTTCCATGAGATACCGGGACAACACAATGCTGATCTCGGCAGACATGTTCTCGGTTCTACTAGATGCACAGATGGTTCAGAGGTGAGCCTTTCCATTTCCCAGTTTGAATAACAGCAAAGATATCAAAGTTTTAGGGTAGCTGGGCAGATATAAGTAAGGACATTGGGTCACAGAATAATTTGCAGATAGCTCGCTAGAGGGGAACAATGGGTTGGTGCCACTCATTGAGAACAAAAGGAAATTAATTAAATTTGTCCCAGCGACGATCTGGGGAGTTTGATTAGTCGTCTCTCTGGTAACAAAACAAAGCTATTTAAATTCGTCGGATGTAAACTCCGAGCGCAGATAAAGCCTGTCAACATTCTACGCAAATATTATTTTCACCTTCAGCAAAGATTCCCTTCCGAGATGGGAGTGAGTGTATATTCTTAACCCGCACTCACTCACTCTCTCGCTGCCTGCTTTACTTGTTACCCTGAATTTAATAGCGTGCTGTTGAAAAAGCCCCGTCCCCCGCTCTATTTTTATCGACGGACAAGTTAATACATTTAAACTAAGCCAGCTAATCGATATTTGATATCCCGATGATACGCAGATGGTAATTTTTGATTGCAGGGACACATCTTCGTGTTGCACTGCAGGTTTCCTTCAGCAGCCTGTCGATAGCTGGATTGTGATATTACACTCCGGGGTTCGGAACAATCCACCTCCACTCCACTCTAAAACAATGACTCACGATCATTTAAAGTAATATCTCTCCGGGGATCGGCCAATATGATGATGCAGTGTTTTCTGAAGGAACGAGCTATGAAGTGAGGGCACAGACAGAAACACAGAGTGAAAGTGGAAACATGTCCCAGGGTGCACCATAGACTTTGCCTTTTTTTTTTTTCCTTCCCCGTGCATCACAGCGAGGTGCCCAGGCGAAAATGCTGATGTCGGCCCATCCCGGCTTTTTTCTACTCTCCGAGGACACTTCATAAAGCACTAGGAACTGTAAATCTAAGCAATATAGCGGTAAACAATGAGCAGCTGGGGGAGGCTGAAACAGTTCAAACAGTTGATAATAGTTTAGTTAGGCCTGCTTTCCAAATATAGACTACATAGACTTTAAACAAGGACATACATCAACCGCCATCGGTGCACTGCATTACCTTCACACACCATTAGCAGGTGCATCAATAACCTCCACATGTGTTTTGGGTGTAACATGGCATTCAGCGTGTTCTTTGGTTCCCTTTAAGACTGAGTGTGGTCTGACTTTGGCGGGTTGCCATTTCAATAGAGACTGACTTCACTCAAAATTACTCATCCTTGCTTGCAAAGACTAAGCCTGTTCAAGAAGATTCAAGAACATTTTATTATTATTAATATCACATGTGGTACATGAGATAAGTATGAAATCATGGGTCACGGACCCCGATTACCCTGTTATTTTAAAGTTATCATTTAAATTTAATGTAAATTTAACCTTTATTTGTGGGTGCTACTGTAATCAACTGTAAAGGTTTCAGCTGTTAATTTATATTATTTTATATAATTATCATTCGAAGCGCTAATTACAGGTGCATCAATTACCTCCACATGTGTTTTGGGTGTAACATGCCATTAACCAATCAGCGTGATTCTTCGGTTCCCTTTAAGACTGAGGTGTGGTCTGACTTTGGCGGGTTTCCATTTCAATGGCTTCACTCATCCCTGCATGCAAAGACTAAGCCTGTGTTGGATGCCACTGTAATCAACCATAAAATTCTCAGCTGTTATTTTATATTATTATTTTATATAATTATTATTTGAAGCACTAATTGCATTAACTATATAGATCTCTAAATATAGGCTTTAAACAAGCACATACATAAACCGCCATTGGTGCAGTGCATTAGCTACACACAGACCATTAGCAGGTGCATCAATTACATCCACATGGAGTTTTGGGTCTAACATGCCATTAACCAATCAGTGTATTCTTCGGTTCCCTTTAAGACTGAGGTGTGGTCTGACTTTGGTGGGTTGCCATTTCAATGGAGACTGACTTCACTCAAATTTACTCATCCTTGCTTGCAAAGACTAAGTCTGTTGTGGATGCTACTGTAATCAACCATAAAGGTTTCAGCTGTTAATTTATATTATTAGCCATCCATCCATTATCTTCCGCTTTATCCTTTATCCTCTATTAGGGTCGCGGGGGGGTCCCCATGCCCATCTAGGGAAGAACGTTTCGGACGCTGGGCAGACACACCCAGGACAGGCCGCCAATCTATCACTGGGCACACACTCACTCACACATACACACTCTTTATGGGACAATTTGGAGAATTCAATTGACCTTGATCCATGTTTTTGGACTGTGGGAGGAAACCGGAGAACCCGGAGGAAACCCACACGGACATGGGAAGAACATGGAAACCTCACCCAGATTGGGATTCGAATCGGGAATCCCTGGCGAACGTGCTAACCACTAAGCCACCGTGCCGCCCTTTATATTATTATTTTATATAATTATCATTTGAAGCGCTAATTGCATTAACTATATAGAACTCTACATATAGGCTATAAACAAGCACATACATGGTGCTTGCGCCCACAGTGGCCTCTGTGCTGTGTGATGGAGATGGATGCCTACACCTCAGAGTTTGAAGTTATTTTTGTGTTGTTGCATGGCCAGCAGGAATGGTGCACAGCTAAACACTGAGTGGCCCAGCTTCAGTGAATCATTCCTGCATTGACAGGAAGCATGCCTGCGTCTCTAACCTGTATTATGATGAATGCCTAGAGGTAACTGGAGGTGTTGGGGAAAGATGCGATTGGTCCAGCCAATGCACAGGCCGCTTGTCTAATAGCGTGCATTCCTCATGGGATTTCGGGTGACTGTGTCGCCTGGTCAAGGCTCATGGGTGAGTGCGTGCTTGCTGGGCATGCTATTGTTTACAGCAGAAAACTCACACAGAAGGTGAGACAAATAAGACCGAAGATTGTAAACACCCACAGTGACCTCTTCCATGGAGAGAAACCGATTCGGGTCCCTTTGGAAGACTGATTTCTAATAGTCAGTGCTCATGAGGTCCATGCCATTGTTAATGTTTACCCGTGTTTGTCTGGTTGCGTCCCAATTACAGCACATGTACATGTTTACTGATCTGATCTATGGCTGTGTTCCAAACCAAATAGCTCACTCCATACTGACAGTGCTGACTGACACTGCTGATTGCGCAGTATGTGCTTAAATACGCCCTAGGTGGAGCTGTGTTCATTATAAGAACAGTATATAGTACACATTCCATCCATCCATCCATCCGTTATCTTACATTTTATCCTTTACTAGGGTCACGGGGGGGTTCCCTATGCCCATCCTGGGGAGAACGTTTCGGGCGCTGGGCAGATACACCCAGGACAGGGCGACAATCCATCGCTGGGCACACACACACTCACTCACACAAACACACACTATATGGGGCAATTTGGAGAATTCAATTGACTTTGATCCATGTTGTTGGACTGTGGGAGGAAACTGGAAGGAACCCAGGCGGACACGGGGAGAACATGGAAACTCCATCCAGATTGGGATTCAAACTTATAAGCATGGGTGGTTTAGTGGTTAGCATGTTCTCCTCTTAGCTCCAGGGATTCCCGGTTCGAATCCCAATCTGGCTGGAGTTTCCATGTTCTCCCCGTGTCGCGTCGGTTCTCCGGTTCCCTTCCACAGTCCAAAAGTAAATTGGCTGCTCTAAATTGCCCCTATACAAATTGCCTCCATATTTTGTGAATGTATATCTGTCCGTGTGAGCGAGTGTGTGCCCAGTGTGTTTCCACCGGGTTCTTAGGTTCCCTCCCACAGTCCAAAAACATGGATCAAGGTCAATTGAATTCTCCAAATTGCCCCATATAGAATGTGAGTGAGTGTGTGCTCAGCAATGGATTGTTGCCCTGTCCTGGGTGTATCTACCCAGTGCCTGAAACTTTCTCCCCTGGATGGGCATGGGGAACCCCCCCCCCCATGACCCTAATAAGCGGATAAGGGGGATAAGCGGAAGATAATAGATGGACAATTTAGTTGGGCTCAAAACATAGGGTTGCTACAGCATCCCTGAAGCAATGAGGATTAAGGGCCTTGATCCAGGACCCGAACTTGGTAAGTGGTCAGTGGACCTGGGATGTCAACCCACAACCTTCAGATTGATGCCCCATCACCCTAAAACCCTAACCACTGAGCTACCACACCCACTACTCTGTACATCGTAGGCTATTAAGTACGTTAACCAGTATGCAATATTTAAAAACACATTTCTGTTGCAGCTCGCGACCTCACAATATTTCGTTTCAGGGTTCAACCTCTGCATTCTATTCACACAACATCTTGTTAAGACACAAATGCGATGCTCCAAAAAGGATCCTTTTACAGTTTCCACCGTTCTACTGTCTTGTTGCCAAGACTCGAGTGTGCCTGTGAGTACGTATTGTCAGGAAGCCTTAACTCTTATCAGTGGTATTCAGTACAGTTGCCGTCAGGGTTTTTGTAATGTATTCTGGTACTTCTTTATACCTACAGTACATAACTACAGCGCAACATGGCTTTTGTGCAGACGAGCGCGGCCATTCCAGAACGGCAGATAAAATTCCTTCTGTTTATTTGGTTCTTTTTTTGATTCAGATGTGAAAAAAAGACATGTCTTTCTGCAAGGGAATGCATACAATGCAGCTTTGACATCAATTCACAAACCGTATTAGAGCAGACTTACCCTAGTCAGCAGGGTCACAAGGAGATGACACCTGAGAATTGGAGGGATCAAATATATTTCTTCCTGCTTTTTCTGAATAGGTAATGGTATTCTATTGGGCATACAGGGCAATATGTGTGTTCTAACACACCAAAGACGATACCACATAAAGTCTAGAGCAAAATAGAGAGCCTGCACTCGTGGAGGTATGAAAGTAAAGATCTATGTATTAGAGACCTATGTTTTAAAGTGACAGGTTGATTACTGATTACTTGAAGATTCACATACATGGGGCATTTGGTTTTAAAGGGATAAAATGTAAAGGGCGGCACGGTGGCTTAGTGGTTAGCACGTTTGCCTCTCAGCGCTAGGGATTCCCGGTTCGAATCCCCATCTGGGTGGAGTTTCCATGTTCTCCCCGTGTCTGCATGGGTTACCTCCGGGTTCTCCGGTGTCCTCCCACAGTCCAAAAACATGGATCAAGTTAATTGAATTCTCAAAAATTGCCCCGTTTAGAGTGTGTCTGTGTGAGTGAGTGCCCAGCGATGGATTGGCGCCCTGTCCTGGGTCTATCTGCCCAGCGCCAGAGACGTTCTCCCCTGGATGGGCATGGGGAACCCCACCGCGACCCTAATAGAGGATAAGCGGAAGATAATGAATGAATGAATGAAAAATGTAAAGGTTTATACACAAAGTACTTTATGTTCAAGAGGATGTTCGCATTTGATAATGAAATGGGGGCAATCTAGGTGGTTGCCGCTCAAGGCCTAGTTGTTTTAGAATCTAGAGCCAACTGGCATCTGGTGGATAAGGCTCAATGGCACCGAGCTTTATCGAGCTCCCCCAGATAAGGGAAGGAAGTTCACCCCACCATAGAACTCCTTTGACAAGTTGTTTCAGAATAAGCAGAACGAGGGATGGGTTTTTCAATAAAGTGTGTCAGAAACTGGACTTCGGGGCTCTGTCTTGGTGGGACCGGTGTGGTGCTGAGATCAGAGTCGGATCGCGATCTTGGGCTTGTCTTGGACGAACACACTGCATTGACTCGGTTTGTCATAAACCAACTGTACTGTGCTTTTTGACGCCCTCAAAATGGTTCATCGAGGAAATTTCTGATTTCCTAACAGTTTTCAAAAACAGTTCAAGTCTAAAGTTTGGACCCGCCTCATTTTTGTTCCACTTATTGTCCATTGTATAAGTTCCACTGACTGTAAAGATGGACTTTGTTGTTCTACAATTACAGACTGTAGTCCATATATTTATGGACTACAGTACTGTGATGGCAGTGTGGTGGAGCTGTTGGTGATGGACTTTGATTGCAGGTAATTAACGCATCTGACGCAATAACAGGGCAGCTGTGGCTTAGTGGTTAGCATGTTCTCCTCTCAGTGCTGGGGATTCCTGGTTCGAATCCCAATCTGGGTGGAGTTTCCATGTTCTCCAATAACATAGATCAAGGTCAATTGAATTCTCCAAATTGCCCCATATAAAGTGTGTCTGTGTGAGTAAATGGGTGCCCAGCGATAGATTGGCGTCCTGTCCTGGGTGTATCTGCCCAGCCCCTGAAACGTTCTTCTCTGGATGGGCATGGGGAACCCCTCTGTGACCCTAGAAGAGAATAAAGCAGAAGATAAAGGATGGATGGATGGATGCGATAAGAGAGATCCAATAAGCAGCAGGAGTTTCGGCCGAATAGATTGGACAACCTCTGTATTCCCGTGTCATGCAATGCCACAGTGGGTATGAAGGGTGTGTCCAAACTTTTACCTGGTTTTATATATTTACACTCTGTTTACCAACTCCAAAATATTTTAGTAACTGTATTTCAGTAAACTTGAAGGGTTCTATTTACTTTTATTTAACAGAAAGCACCTGATCCAACACCAGTGTCTGACCAAGGACAGTGCAAAGTTTATCCGCAAAGTCAAAGGTGTGGTGGTCTATTAATTCCCACAGTTCTGGGAAAAGATATATACAGTAAATAGTGGTTCTCAAAAAGAAAGTCGCATGAGTGTAGTGGGGCAAAGGGGTCAGGCATCAGCCTTGCAGCATAAAGTCCCAGGTTGGATTCCCGGGCAGGGTGAACAAAGGTCGCTGTTGTATGTTCTCCTCAGATCTGCATGGCTTTACCCACCCCACACCACCCCACCCCCCACAGGCTGCTGTTTTCTTCCACATCCGGAGAAGATCAGCTGAAAATGCTAAAGAGTCTTGCCATAGGGGCTGTACATAATATTGCACTCATAGTGGGAGTCCCAAACCCAGGTTGCATCCGAAAAGGCACTGAATGTAAAATTGTGCCAAGTCATTATACAGATCTCTCTCATTGTCCACTGTGGCGATCCCTAAAAAAAACAAGTTGTAATAGAAAGCATGGGTTTAAGTTCATTCTCTATTAGGGTCGCGGTGGGGTTCCCCATGCCCATCCAGGGGAGAACGTTTCGGGCGCTGGGCAGATAGACCCAGGACAGGGCGCCAATCCATCGCTGGGCACACACTCAATCACACAGACACACTCTATATGGGGCAATTTTTGAGAATTCAATTGACTTGATCCATGTTTTTGGACTGTGGGAGGAAACCGGAGAACCCGGAGGAAACCCACGCAGACACGGGGAGAACATGGAAACTCCACATGGAAACTCCACCCAGATATATATATATATATATATATATATATATATATATATCAACTTAAACCATATATATATATATCCATTCATTATCTTCCACTTTATC
>JAFMOD010000306.1:629443-665017 GCA_019802435.1 Corydoras maculifer | reverse complement strand
TTCTCCCCTGGATGGGCATGGGGAACCCCCCCCCACCACCCTAATATAGGAGAAAGCGGAAGATAATGAATGAATAAATGAATGAAAATGAATTTTAAGCGAGTAGACTGCAATGACTGTAAATTAGAACAGCCCATCTTTTTAAAGCACTACGCCTGGTTAAATGTTGCAGTAGTCATCAGTATGTTGAACACTATAACGTGAGCTTGTAATGCTTTTTACTTAATGCTTTGTTTCCCCAGCAAATTGTACCAGTAGATCAGATGACAGCAGGCACACTGCTTCGGCTATAAGACTTTATATTGGGTTACTATCAACTTTAGTGTACTGTAGTGCAAAGCCACATTGTGAGTAGATTAAAATCAGGGAGATATATCATGTGCTGTCTCTCACCCAGCACTGAGAAGCAGCTCTCATCACACAGCCAATAGGAGCAATCTGAAAGCTCTGTTGATCTAAGACTTCAATTCTTCCCTCGACTATGTGATGTGCATGCTGGAGCTTTCATTTAATACGTGCTATTGTCGAAACGAGCAACAATAACAGGAAGATTGGGGTTTTGGCTTTGCTGAGTCCTTAATCTCTACACTGGACAACTGAAGTAACCGCCTACTTACATTACATTTGGTCATTTAGCAAATGCTGTTATCCAAAGCGACTTACAAGGTGAACACAGGGTTAATCACAATATCCCTGGAGCAATGAGGGTTAAGGGTCTTGCTCAAGGACCCACATTGTAACTTCTGTAGACCTGGGATTTGAACCCCCAACCTTCAGATTGATAGCCCAACACTCTAACCACTGAGCACCCCCCGTGACCCTAAGAGAGGATAAAGCGGAAGACAATGGATGGATGGATAGATGGATGGACTTATAGTATAAGTATCCCAATTTGGTTGGGTTTAAAACACAGGGTTGCTACAGCATCCCAATAAGGATTAAGGGCCTTGATCAAGGACCCCAACTTGGTAAGTGGTCAGTGGACCTGGGATGTCAACCCACAACCTACAGATTGATACCTCATCACCCTAAAACCCTAACCACTGAGCTACCACATTCACTACTTTGTACATCGTAGGCTATTAAGTACCCCCTGCGACCCTAGTAGAGGATAAAGTGGAAGATAATAGATGGATGGATGGATGGATGGATGGAATTACAGTATCCCAACTTAGAACACAGGGTCGGCCAATAACAATCATACAGTGGCAATGAGGGTTAAGGGTCTTGCTCAAGGACCCAAATTGGTAACTTCAGCGGACCTGGGATGTGAACCCCCAACCGTCTGATTGATAGCCCAACACAGTAACCACTGACCTACCACACCCACCTACTTTCATGAATACTTAGTGGACATTTAGTGACATTGCTACCAGAATTATTTCAATAAAATGCTTTAAGTCTCATTTTATTGTCTTGAGCACTTAATCCCATATTAGGGTCACGGGGGTTTCCCTTACTCCATCAATGGAGAAAGTTTTGGGCACTGGGCAGATACACCAAGGACATAGTGCCAATTTAAGGCATTTAATTCACCTTGAATCCATAGTTTTAGACTGTGGGACAAAACTGGAGAACCCGGAGGAAACTCACGAGATGAGACATGATGAGAACATGGAAACTTGGCCCAGATCCCCAGCGCTGAGAGGTGGCCATGCGACTACGCACTACGTCACATCACTTAATAAAATAGAAAATTGAACACTAGGTTTGGACGAAGAGCGTTTCAGGAATAGGAAACTAAGATAAAAGCCGTGCTCTGTACAGGATGCTTTTATAAAATGGAAAATAGTTAATGTCTGTCTGCAATCTCAAAAACGCATGCGATTATGTGCCTGCTATTTATTCGGATGGAGGCAAAATAATAGAAAAACGCTGCCACTGCGTCTGCTGTTCCTGCTGTGATCGTTCCACATTCGATGGCCAATTATGGTAAACTCAACAATCAATATTATTAGAAGCCGGAAAATGGCAAACAAATCATTACGTTCAATTTTCAGACTGTAAAAACGAAGAGGAGACAAAGCATCGTTTATGGCCAGGTGTATGGAGACACTGACATCACATGCAGTATGAATCATACTGCACTCCATAAACACCGGGAGTATGTTATTTGGTGTTTACCAGCCTGAGTTTGTCTCTGGACGATGGCGGATTTGCCAAAGCAACTCGTTAAAGGGGCGGCACGGTGGCTTAGTGGTTAGCATGTTCTCCTCTAAGCGCTAGAGATTCCGGGTTCGAATCCAAATCTGGGTGGAGTTTCAATGTTCTCCCCGTGTCCACGTGGGTTTCCTTCCACAGTCCAAAAACCTGGATCAAGTTCAATTGAATTCTCCAAATTACCCCATATAAAGTGTGTTTGTGTGAGTGAGTGTGGCCAGTGATAGATTGGTGCCCTGTCCTGGGTGTATCTGCCCAGTGCCCGAAACGTTCTCCCCTGGATGGGCATGGGGAACCCCCCCTCCGCGACCCTAGTAGAGGATAAAGTGGAAGATAATGGATGGATGGATGGATGGACTTACAGTATCCCAACTTAGAACACAGGGTCATGGGGCGGCACAGTGGCACAGTAGTTAGCATGTTCTCCTCTCAGCACTAAGGATTCCCGGTTCGAATTCCAGTCTGGGTGGATTCTTCAAATTGCCCCATATGGAGTGTGTCTGTGTGAGTGATTGTGTGCCCAGAGATAGATTGGTGTCCTGTCCTGGGTGGGTCCTGGGTCCAGCGCCCGAAACCTTCTCCCCTGGATGGGCATGGGGGAACCCCCCCCCCCCCCCGCGACCCTAGTAGAGGATAAAGCGGAAGATAATGGATGGATGGATACTCGTAAAGGCGGCAGCCAAACACTTTGTCTGTTGCTGATTATTCTCATTAAAACTATGCTTTGTTTTTGGTTTGCCGACGAAGCCGATTTGAGTTCTCGAGGCCTGAATTCAATTAAAGCCGCCTGGAAATCGATCCAGCACTTTTCCAATAAAGAAGAATGCGATTGCGGGCACATCAGACTGAAGAGTTACCCACAGCCCTCGATCAGGATTGCGGGCCGAGCCATCGCTCATCCTTATCAACGTCCTAGGATGAATGTGAAACGGACGGCTGATTAACAACTGCACATCCATTAAGACGGGAGAAGCCAAAGACAGCAGGTCAGTTCAGTCACAAAGGTCGTTCGGACCTATGGGTCACTCCTCCGTTTGTCAGCTTATCAGTCAGTGAAACCAGTTGGACACCAGCAGCAGTTTAATTAACTAGAATAATTCCAAATGCTGCAATACGAGAATGAAAGGTGTTTACAACACTGCCACCTAGATCACTCGTCAGCCATTGGTGTAAAGGTGTTGCTGCATTGAAATTGTTTAGGGGCGGCACGGTGGCTTAGTGGTTAGCACGTTCGCCTTTCGGCGCTAGGGATTCCTGGTTCGAATCCTAATCTGGGTGGAGTTTCCATGTTCTCCGTGTCCGTGTGGGTTTCCTCCGGGTTCTCTGGTTTTCTCCCACAGTCCAAAAACATGGATCAAGTCAATTGAATTCTTCAAACTGCCCCATATAAAGTGTGTTTGTGTGAGTGTGTGCCCAACGATGGGTTGGTACCCTGTCCTGGGTGTATCTGCCCAGCACCCAAAACGTCCTCCCCATGATGGGCATGGGGGACCCCCTGTGACCCTAGTAGAGGATCAAGCAGAAGATAATGGATGGATGGATGGATGGACTTACAGTATCCCAACTTAGGCCCCGTGTATGTCATTAACAATCATAGGGGCGGCACGGTTGCTTAGTGGTTAGCATGTTCTCCTCTCAGCACTAGGGATTCCCGGTTCGAATCCCAATCTGGGTGGAGTTTCCATGTTCTTTCCGCGTGGGTTTCGTCCCACAGTCAAAACATTAATCAAGGTCAATTAAATTCTCCAAATTGCCCCAAATAGAGCGTGTCTGTGTGAGTGAGTGTATGCTCAGCAATAGATTGGCATCCTGTCCTGGGTGTATCTACCCAGCGCCCAAGATGAAAGCGGAAGATGATGGATGGATATATATATATATATATATATTTTCCTTCTTAACCTAAACTCTTATTTGTCATTTTACTAAATTTGTTGACTTTTTTCTGAGCTTAATGTGAATTGGTGTCAATTCTACGTCAGGTTTTTTCATAATCGCCAACCTTCCTACATAAAGTTCACCCAAAAGACTTCGAGAAACAAACCGGTTGACCAGAGTTACCACTTCCATATTCCTCTCCCGTTGGACATTTCTGTTTATCCGGCTTTTCCGATTTCAATTTATGGTGCTGTTTGTGAGTAATGTGGTTGTGAAGCTGAAGTAAGAACAAGTTATTCCTGGAGGCAAATCTTAAAATCAGTAAGTTGCAGGGGTCCTAACAGCGGGCAGACAGGATTGAATGGGGTGTAACCATCATAAATCACGAAAACAAGACGACTAGCGACCCAGTCATATACTCGAGAGTGGATTAAGGACAAAGGATATTAGAATGAGGTATGGATTACAATGTTCAATCATCTAAAGTGTACACAACAGGAATGTACACATTCTAATCTATGTTAAATATAAATATATCTATTATGAAGTGGGTGGTACGGTGGCTTAGTGATTAGAATGTTTGCCTCTTCATGCTAGGGATTCCTGTTTCGAATCCCAATCTGGGAGTTTCCATTTTCTCCCAGTGTCCATGTGGGTTTCCTCCGGGTTCTCCGGTTTCCTCCCACAGTCCAACAGCATTGACTGTAGACTGTTGTAAGATAGTAAGATATCCTCTATTAGGGATGCGGGGGGGGGTTCCCCATGCCTATCCAGGGGAGAACGTCTGGGGCGCTGGGCAGATACACCCAGGACAGGGCGCCAATCTATCGCTGGGCACACACTCACTCATACAGACACACTCTATATGGGGCAATTTGGAGAACCCAATTGACTTGATCCATGTTTTTGGACTGTGGGAGGAAATCAGAGAACCCGGAGGAAACCCACGCGGACACGGGGAGAACATGGAAACTCCACCCAGATGGGAATTCGAACCGGGAATCCCTAGCGCTGAGAGGAGAACATGCTAACCACTAAGCCACCGTGTCGCCCTAGTATAGGAGATCGCTTAGGATTTAACCTGCATCATCATCCATTATTTTTTGCTTTATCCTCTACTATGGTCGTGGGGGGGGGGGGGTTCCCATGCCCATCCAGGGGAGATCGTTTCGGGTGCTGGGCAGATACACCCAGGACAGGGCACCAACCTATCGCTAGGAGCACTCTCACTTCCACAGACACACTCTATATGGGGCATTTTGAAGAACTCAATTGACTTGATCCATGTTTTTGGACTGTGGGAGGAAACCAGAGAACCCTAGCGCTGAGAGGCCAACATGCCGCCCGCCTGCATCATCATCATCATCATCATCATCACACTGTTAATGTTTCCAATTGTATTTTCCAACGTTCCTGAGTATCGCATTCATGCAGGGAAGCAGAACATGTCGAACTGGATGGTGGATTTTTTTTTCTTTCTACACAGGAAAAAAAATATGTTGGGGTAAAATAAACCCCCTGTCTACAGACATTATGATAGATAGCAAATTTATCCCGAAAAAGACATCTCAGCTTTTACACTTGGCCACAAATGGAAGCAAACTTGGAAAGTGATTCTATTTTGAATGACCTACAGAGATATGACACGTCCTTGCGGGACGAGACTGGGCTCCAGAGACAGAACTGGCGCTCGTCTGGCTGCTTAGTAAACAAGAGTCTAAGAGGTGTATGCTTCGGTAAATAAATTACATGTCGAACAAATCAAACGTATAATGTTAGAAATGCATCATATGTAACTCAGCATTTTCTGGTCATGAATGTCAACGTTAATGTCGAGGATTCTGTTTCTTTCTAGTGAAGTCTGAAGTAAATATTAGGATCAGAATAAGATTTTAATGATCCATCCATCAATTATCTTCAGCTTTAATCTCTTTAAGGGTTGCGGGGGGGTTCCCCATGCCCATCCAGGGGAAAACGTCTCGGGCGCTGAGCAGAAACACCCAGGACAGGGTGCCAACCTAACGCTGGGCACACACTCACACAGACACACTCTATATTGGGCAATTTGGAGAACTCAATTGACCTTGATCCATGTTTTTGGACTGTGGGAGGAAACCGGAGAACCCAGAGAAAACCCATGCGGACACGGGGAGAACATGGAAACTCCACCCAGATTGGGATACTAACCGGGAATCCCTTTATTTATATTCATTACATGTATTTTTATTACTTTGTGGGTGGCACAGTGCCGGAGTCGTTGGTACGTCCGGGAAACTGGAGAACCTGGAGAACAAATCCACGCAGAGACAGGGAGAACGTAAAAACTCCACTCAGATCGGGATTCGAACTTGGAAACCCCAACGCTAAGAATCGGACGTGTTAACCACTAAGCCACTACGCCACGCCACCCACCAGCCAGATATTGATGTAAGAAGGCACCAAAAAGCCAAATGTAGCATTGAGAAAAATTTTGGATCAGGAGTGAGTAAAGTAAACCCACCCAGGCACGGGGAGGACATGCAGACTCCACATATGAAGTACCTTTGTTCACCCCAATCGGGATCCGAACCCAGAACGTTGTTGCAATGTCATGAAAGTGCTAATAGCTGCACTACAGTGCCACCAGTTGATAAGGAGAGAAGGACTAAAGCGAAAAAACTTTATGTAGACACGCATCAGTTTAATTGTAATAAAAAAAGTAGAACATTTTACACCAACTTCAGATTTGTTTCAGATCGGGATTCGAACCCGGATCCCCAACGCTGAGAGCTGGACAAACCACTAGCGTGATATTGGTGTAAGAAGGCAATTGGTAAAGTTAGCGTGTGTTTATTTTAAAAGCTTAATATTTTGTGATTTCAATTTTGTTTTTTTGGCTCAGGAGTAAGTAAAGTAAACCCACGCAGGTACGGTGAGGACATTCAGACTCCACACATGAAGTACCTACCGGGATCCCCAACGCTGAGAGCCGAACGTGTTAACCACTAAGCCACCACGCCACCCACCAGCGAGATATTGATGTAAGAAGGGCACCAAAAATCCAAACATGCATTGAGATGAATTGGTAAAGTTAGTGTGTGTTTAATTTAAAAGCTTAATATCTTGGGATTTACATTTTTTTTGGTTCCACTCCCAGTAATCCACTCCCAAGCACAGGGAAGACATGCAGACTCCACACATGAAGTACCTTTGTCCACCCCAACCGGAATCCGAACCTAGAACGTTGTTGCAGTGTTGTGAAAGTGCTAATCGCTACCTGGATCCCCAATGCTGAGAGCTGGGAGCGTGTTAACCACTAAGCCACCATGCCACCCACCAGCGAGATATTGATTTAAGAAGGCACCAAAAAGCCAAACGTAGCATTGAAACCCACCCAGGTACGGAGAGGACGTTGTCGCAATGTTGTGAAAGCGCTAATCACTGCACCACAGTGTCAGCAGTCTACCACCAAGCCACCATGCCACCCCCCCAGCAAGATATTGATGTAAGAAAGCACCAAAAAGCCAAACGTAGCATTGAGATGAATTGTTAAAGTTACTATTTTGTGATTTCACGTTATTGTTGGTTTTTTTGGCTCACTGAGTACATTTTTATGGAAACCCTTTCATCCTTTCATTTCTATTAGGGTCGCGGTGGGGTTCCCCATGCCCATCCAGGGGAGAACGTCTCGGGCGCTGGGCAGATACACCCAGGACAGGGCGCCAATCCATCGCTGGTCATACACTCACTCACACAGACACACTCTATAGGGGGCAATTTTGAGAATTCAATTAACTTGATCCATGTTTTTGGACTGTGGGAGGAAACCGGAGAACCCGGAGGAAACCCACGCAGACATGGGGAGAACATGGAAACTCCACCCAGATGGGGATTCGAACCGGGAATCCCTAGCGCTGAGAGGAGAACGTGCTAACCACTAAGTCACCGTGCCGCCCACCCTTTCATCCATGTTCACTAAATCATATAGGACCCACTCCTTTGGTCTTCATCCTATTTCTGGGACCTGAAAGCATAACTCGCGTACGTTGAATAGGGGCCGCGGCAGAATCAAACCTTATTGAATCCGGTCTCTGTACGTCTGACTAATATCAAAAGCCTCCAAAAGGACACTGCGGCTGAGGTGAGAGTGCCAATTTACGGCTGTCAAATCCAGCGGAGATTACTGTTTCTACCTCCACCAAATCTGTGACTACACCAAACCACACTGACCTTTCAGTACGCTCTCAAAACATGGCACACGGCGACTGGAAGATGAATTGAGAGTCCTATGTTCCGTTAAAAAGAAAAAAAAAAAACAACAACAAACAAAGGTAGACTGTTGAAAGAAGAAGGTGGGGGCTGTTGTCCAATTTCACTTATAGCAGACTTATAGCTGAAGGCTGAGGAAAAGGTGAAGGAGGATGTCCGTTTCATCAAGCGGGCCGCGCTGGAGACAAGCCATTCATCAAAGTTTGTCATTGGCTCGGAGGTTACCTTTTCGACTCCGAAGGAATAGGTTGGGGAAGGAGGTGGTTGGGGGGGATGAGATTGTCATTTGGACTCTGTTTATAAAGCATCGATCATGGACCTGACTTTACATGCCATCATCTCTGGGTAAACAGCAGAACATGATCTAGGACTGGTCCAGAATCCGTATCATCAACGCCTGCTGAAGTTTACTGAACTTAAAGTTTCTCCAAGGTAGAACACTTTTTGGACCGAAGGTAACTGGAGAACCAACACGGACACGGGAAGAACATGGAAACTTCACCCAGATCGGGATTCAAACCTGGATCCCCGGCAATGGCATGCGATGTGCTAACCACTTTTGTAGTCCTTTCTCCAATTGCAGACTGTAGTCCATCTGTTTTTTGTTCTACAGTACATACTGTGTACGTCCCCTTTACTCTGTTCTAATGGTCAGAACCCCAATAGTACCACCACAGAGCAGTGGTGGTTCCATCAATGTTCTCAGTTCCACTTCCTGTAAAGATGGACTTTGTAGTTCTCCAATTCCAGACTGTAGTCCATCTGTTTGTGTTCTACAGTACATACTGTGTATTTGGTGGGTGCATTAGTCCTATCCCAGCAGTGTCACTGAGGTGGAGAAATGAAACTACAGCAGCACTGCTGCACTAACCCCACTCACCACATCAGTGTCACTGCAGAACTGCCAATAAACAATCCACCACCCAAATGATTGTCATTTAGCAGACGCTTTTATCCAAAGCGAATTTAATAATAATTTGTGAATAAATCTTATTTATTCACATCTCATTATCTTCCACTTACTCCTTTATTAGGGTCGTGGAGGGGTTTTCCATGCCCATCCATGGGAAAACATGTCTGGCACTGCGCAGATACACCCAGGACAGGGCGTCAATCCATCCCTGGGCACAGACTTACTCACACACACAATATATGGGCAATTTATACAGGGGCAATTTAGAGCAGCTAATTTTCTTTAAATATATGTTTTTGGAGGGCGGCACGGTGGAATGCCATTAGCATGTTCTCCTTTCAGCGTTGGGGGTTCGAATCCCCATCTGGGTGGAGTTTCCATGTTTCATACGGGCTCTCCGGTTTCCTCCCACAATACAAAAACAAGGATTAATGTCAATTGAGTTCTCCAAATTGCCCCATAGAGTGTGTCTGTTTGAGTAAATGGTGCCCAGCGATAGATTGGGACCCTGTCCTCGGTGTATCTGCCCAGCACCCGGAACGTTCTCCCCTGGATGGGCATGGGCATTGGCATGGGGGAACCCCACCGCGACCCTAATATAGGATAAAAAAGGGAAGATAATGGATGGATGGATATATGTTTTTGGACTGTGAAAGGAAACCGGAGAACCAACACGGACATGGGAAGGACATGGAAACTCCACCCAGAGCTGGATTCAAACCTGGATCCCCGGCAATCTCATGCTAATGTGCTAACCACTTTTGTAGTGCTCTAATATTTTTTTATTAAAATAAATTACGCATATAGCAACAGAATATGTTTACTTTACACCCAGTGTTCAGGTCTGTGTGTGTGTGTGTGTGTGTGTGTGTGTGTGTGTGTGTGTGTGTGTGTGTGTGTGTGCACACGGAATTCAGTTTCCATTCAAAAATGGTAAAATGGGAGTCTCTTGGGTGTGAAATGCTTCTTTTCAGGCATGACAGACCCTTCGCCATATTAAGGCTACCTGGGCCTTCCAATGACACAAATGGGACACTTCTGTTAAAGGGAACGGCTGATTATCCAGGTTTTGCATGCGGAACACACGTGGAGAGCATAAGAATGATCAGGAACATGCCATGGAGGTTTTATGAGCAAGGGTCCCAAACTTAACTTGCAGTGCTATAAAGACAAAACACAGTTCAGCATCAGAAGAACACTTATATAAATGAGAATAAAGATTTTATTACTGAAGTCTCTCTTAGTTGAATTATTCAAATTCCATCTAGCAGTGTAATAATATAATACCGCAAGGACATCTGAGCGTTCTCTCTCCCTCTTTCTCTGTGTGTGAGTGTATGTATGTGTATGTATATATATATATATATATATATAGTGGCTTAGTTGTTGGCATGTTCTCCTCTCAGCGCTAAGGATTCCCAGTTCGAATCCCAATCTGGGTGGAGTTTGCATGTTCTCCCTGTGTCCGTGTGGGTTTCCTACAGGTTCTCCGGTTTCCTCCCACAGTCCAAAAACAAGGATCAAGGTCAATTGAATTGTCAAAATTGCCCCATATAGAGTGTGTTTGTGACTGAGTGAGTGTGTGTCCAGTGATAGATTGGCGCCCTGTCCGAAACATTCTCCCCTGGATGGGCATGGGGACTCCCCTGCGACCCTAGTAGAGGATAAAGCGGAAGATAATGGATGAATGGATAGAGAGAGAAAGTTTGAAAGAATGGAGAAAGAGAGAGAGTTTGGACACACCCCCATTTTGCTCCACTTATTGTTCATGTTCTCAGTTCCACTTCCTGTAAAGATGGACTTCGTAGTTTTCCAATTCCAGACTGTAGTCCATCTGTTTGTGTTCTACAGTACATACTGTGTACGTCCCCTTTACTCGGTTGTAATGGTCAGAACCCCAATAGAACAACCACAGAGCAGGGGTTATTTGGTTGGTGCAGTCACTGAGGTCCACTGCTGCACTAAAACCCCCTCACCACATCAGTGTCACTGCAGAACAGAATAAACAATCCACCACCCAAATGATACCTGTTCTGTGATTCTCCTGACCAACAGAGAACAGAGAACCAACAGGGGACTAACAAACAACAGAACACAGATGGACTACAGTCTGGAATTTGAAAACTACAACGTTCTTCTATGTGGTTTTTCTATGTGGAAGCGATTGGGGATGGAGTGAGATGTAGGTCTGCCTGGTTCTGTGTTATAATATCCAAACGGTTGCATCAGACAGTGTAACTGATGATGCTGCAAAACAAATTGTTTTCTTTTATTAAACTCCAAACTGTAAGAGCACAACGTTGCAATATCAACCGGCATTAAGACAAAACTTGTTTCAATTCAGCCGGTAAACAGGACCTCAGAGTGCTGTCTGGATAAGCAACCTGAGAACGAAGCGAAGCCCCCGATACAGTCATCAAGTGTCAGAACTGACAACAACATGGCGGAGTGTTGAAACATTTATTAAAACTGGATATTAGCAATGACAGGTGACCACCCAGGTATTAAACCCAGTGAACATCACATTCGTTGCCTTTATCTCATCTTTTTAGAGTAATAGCCAATGCAAAGAAGGTTGACAATTTATAGCAGATCAAATAAAAAAATATATTGTCAGTTAAACATTTAGCAACAGCTCAGTTCCCTAAAACCATCCATCCATCCATTATCTTTCGCTTTATTCTCCTTCTAGGGTCGTGGAGGGTTCTCCATGCCCATCCTTGGGAGAACGTCTCAGGCGCTGGGCAGATAAACCCAGGACAGGGCGCCAATCTATCACTGACTCACTCGCACAGACACACTCTATCCATCCATCCATTTATTATCTTCTGCTTCATCCTCTACTAGGGTCGTGGGGAGTTGGGGTGTTCCCCATGCCCATCCAGAGGAGAACGTTTCGGGTGCTGGGCAGATACACCCAGACCAGGGCGCCAATCTATCGCTGGGCACACATTCACTCACACAGACACACTATATGGGGAAATTTAGAGAATTCAATTGACCTTGATCCATGTTTTTGGAATGTGACAGGAAACCGGAGAACCTGGAGGAAAGCCACGTGGACACAGGGAGAACATGGAAACTCCACCCAGATTGGGATTCAATTCGGGAATCCCTAGCGCTGAGAGGAGAACATGCTAACCACTAAGCCCTATTATCTTTCACTTAATCCTATACTATAGTTGTAAGGGGGTTCCCCAAGCCCATCAATGGAGAACGTCTCGGGTGCTGGGCAGATACACCCAGGACATGGTGTCAATCTGCACATGGAGAGAACTTGAAAACTCAACCTGTATCGGGATTCAAGCCCCAATGAACATACTAACCACTAAGCCACCATGACACCCTCCCTAAAATCAAACAAATTATATTAATCTAGCATTCTGATGCCTCCTTCTCCACAATCGTCAATGCTCCCAATTCAGTACAGCACAGATGGGATTTGATGAAGTTGGACTTCGGAGGCTTGAATGTGTAATTTTCTGATGCAACTATATTCAAATAGTGCAGGATCTTTGGGAAACCTGTCTAGCACCTTGTTGAGTTTGCGCCATGAATTATTCAAACTGTTCAGAATGCAAACTTGTATTTTAATACAGCCTTTAGTGGATTGTGACTTCAGAACAACAATGAACCAGGTCAAATCACAAGCTAAGAATTAATTTAAAAAATAATTTAATACTGTACGTTGTTTTTCCCTTTTGTGTTATTATTATTATTAATAATAATAATAATAATAATAATAATAATAATAATAATAATAATACGCTATTCTTCATTCATTCATTCATTATCTTCCGCTTATCCTCTATTAGGGTCGCGGTGGGGCTCCCCATGCCCATCCAGGGGAGAACGTCTCGGGCGCTGGGCAGATAGACCCAGGACAGGGCTCCAATCCATCGCTGGGCACACAATCACTCACACATACACACTCTAAATTGGGCAATTTTGAGAATTCAATTAACTTAATCCATGTTTTTGGACTGTGGGAAGAAACCGGAGAACCCGGAGGAAACCCACGCAGACACGGGGAGAACATGGAAACTCCACCCAGATGGGGATTCGAACCGGGAATCCCTAGCGCTGAGAGGCGAATGTGCTAACCACTAAGCCACCGTGCCGCCCTAATACGCTATTCTAATAGAAATAAATATTTACATTATAATATAGATTATAAGGTGGCCTCTCAGCGCTGTGGATCCAGGTTCCAATCCCAATATGGGTGTGGCCTTTCTCCAGGTTCTCCAGTTTCCTCTCACAGTCCATCCATAAACATGGATTCAAGGTAAAGAATGGGCTGCTTAAAAAATGGCCGTATCGAAATTGCCCCTATATAGTGAGAGTAAGTGAGTGTGTGCCCAATGATGGATTGGTGCCCTTTTCTGGGTGTATCTGCCCAATGTCCAAAACATTATCCCCAGGGTGGGCATGGGAAACCATCCCTCAACCCTATTATAGTATTGAGCAGAATATAATTAGATTGGAATATATATTATTTATTATATATACATCTATATTTCATCAGTATAGAAACTTTTACTAAACTTCAACACCTGAAAAATTTATATTCATCTTATTTGCACTGAGATTGTAACTCTGCATTAAAAACTGAATTATACACACACACACACACACACACACACACACACACACACACACACACACATATATATATATATATATATATATATATATATATATATATATATATATATATATATATATATATATCAAATACGCATAGTAACTATGGGTTATAGATTCCGGGCCACTTTAGTATGCACTCCAAACTGATGTGGCTGTGGGATAGCTACCCTGTTCCCTCCAATATCATCATCCATTTATCTATTCATTCGTTTTCCAAGCCATCCTTCCTGATTAGCGTTGCCAGCGTGCTGAATCCCATTCCCCGGCAGGGCAGACACACATACAGACACATATACACATATACACTAATGGGCAATTCAGTATCCTTGGCTTCCCAGGTGAAATACAGGCAAGGCTGCGGTGGAATCAAAAGCAGGCGCATATCAATAATTGCATGTAATTCAAAAAGCACTGCTCCTGTCGGTGCTCTTATATATAGCTTTTCCAATCGGTCTCCTTAGAAAGACATCAAAGTTTTTTATTTTTGTCGTACGCGCCTGACGTTCTCATATCCCCGTTCTTATAAACCGGTGGCATGAATTGAAGCCTGAAAGTGAAACAGGAATGCTTGTCATCGACAGCATACCTGCGCTGTTACCACACAGGATATCAATGCCATTATAAAGCGATGGTTCTGTCGGAGCGAGACGCTTTATACCTTTTACACGTCGTTATCCAGTTTTTTGGGGTTTACAATGAATTAGAAAAGGGACATTCATTGCATTGCTCACCTGTCAGCCTTAACATATTGTTTCGCAGCTTTTCCCCACAAAAGGCACTTTAAAATGGAATGTTGTATCATTCGGCGAGATAACCTCCAATTAGCAACAGAGTGCGGAGAATTGCTGCAAGGAAAAGATATTTTTAAAGCATTTATATGAGCAATTCTTAGAGGTAAGAGCGCTGCCGGGAAATGAACACAGGGTTTATTTGTGCGACCAAAACTATAGAGGAAAACCATAAATGACGATTGTAGGGCAAGTCTTTGATGATTCGGAGAACATATGGCAAATATACCATCAGTAGGTGTAGTTTAAATGAAGAACCAACTTGGGGCAACTTGAAGAACTCAATTGACTTGATACATGTTTTTGGACTGTGGGAGGAAACCAGAGAACCCGGAGGAAACCCACGCGGACACGGGGAGAACATGGAAACTCCACCCAGATGGGGATTCGAACCAGGAATCCCTTGTGCTGAGAGGCAAACATGCTGACCACTAAGCCACCGTGCCGCCTCCATAAAGACTTATATAGTAATATTTAACATAGAGAATCTTCAGGAAGGTCTGATTACACACTGTGTACACATTAAATAAATATTCATTCATTCATTCATTCATTATCTTCCGCTTATCCTCTATTAGGGTCGCGGTGGGGATCCCCATGCCCATCCAGGGGAGAACGTCTCGGGCGCTGGGCAGATAGACCCAGGACAGGGCGCCAATCCATCGCTGGGCACATTAAATAAATAACCAATACATTCCCACAGTCTCAAACCTTTGGATATATGATGTATATAAAGTGTCGATCCAAACCATTGGATCGTAGGAGTATTATATTTAGCATAACCTCAAATAAAACCGTCTTAATCACCATCAGACTCTACTGTAATTAACAAGCTAATCAATAATTTGATTAATAAATACCTTGGATGAGGATTAGGGTGAAAACTCTTACCAAGTCGTGGACGTGTGCAAGGACTAACCTTCAGAAATGTCATCCCGCCGCTTAATGTGACAGAAAACAATGACAGGGCTGTCGATAATTAGATTCCACCCAAGGGCCCCTCTTCCCCTCAACCTTCTTCCCTCAACCCTCCAAGAATCCTTAATCTGCCAATCAATGCGCCCTTGTCACAGCACCCATGCAATTTTTTTAGTCATCAATAACAATAACAAAGTTAGCATCACTAATTTTACACTAGAGTCATTTACGGCAGCACCAGCCATTTCGCCCGTTTTGCATAATTTGCATAATGAGAGCAGCCAATGAGCGAAGGAAACTGAGACAAAGCCAGGTGGTTACAGGGGACTCGGCGAAGACATGCTGAACCTTGACTCAAAGCCTCGCGCCGCCCGGTTAAGCTCGATGAGATGGTGTTTGCATCAATCGACAATAAGAACCCCAACTTTCACTCGTCCTACAGGGGAAATTAACAAGCCCGGCCCGGTCCTGAGAATCAATTAACAAGGCCAGACGTGAACCCCTGCCAAGGACTTACTGACATTTGAATGCAGAGCAAGAGTTTGAACTTCTGCAGAGGTCGCGGCGTCACCAAAACAGCCATATGAAGATTAAGGGGTGAGAACGGAACAATTGAAGTCATGCCTGCTTGATTAAATCTGCATGGACCCATCTATAGAGTTCCAGCCAGTTCCAATAGACAGCGCTATATAAAGATTAAGTGGTAAGAAAGGAACAATTAAAGTCATGTCGGTAGGATGAAATCTGCATCGTCTCCGTAATAGACAGTTCCATTTAAGTCTTTCAAGGTTAAGAAGCAATTTTCGCAAAACGGCCTATAATCTCATCTCATCTCATCATCTTCGGTTAAATACTTTACCAGGGTCGAAGGGGGGGGGGGGGGGTTCCCATGCCCATCCAAAGGAGAACGTTTGGGGCACTGGCTAGATACACCTTGGAAAAGGTGCCCTCTCACACACACAGTACATAGGGGCAATTTATCCATCCATCCATTATTTTCCACTTCATCCTCAACTAGGTTCGCAAGGGGGTGGAGGGTTCCCAAGCCCATCCAGGGGAGAACGTTTCAGTTGCTGGGCAGATACACCCAGGACAGGGCGCCAATCCATTGCTGGGCACTCACTCACTCACACACACACTTTATATGGGGCAATTTGGAGAATTCAATTCACCTTGATCCTTGTTTTTCGACTGTGGGAGGAAACCGGAGAACCCAGAGAAACCCCATGCAGACACAAGGAGAACATGGAAACTCCACCCAGATTGGGATTCGAACCTGGAATCCTTAATGCTGAGAGGTAAACGTGCTAACCACTAAACCACCGCGCCACCATAGGGGCAATTTAGAGCAGCCGATTCAATTCACTTACAAGCATCCCAACTTGGTTGGGGGTTTAGAAAACAGGGTTGGCCATACAGCACCCCTAGAGCAATAAGGGTTAAGAGCCTTGCTGAAGGACCCACATTGGAACTTTCAGTGGACCTTGGATTTAACCTCAACAACCTTTAGATTAAGCACTGACCTACCACACCCATTTCTCTGTGCATCCATGTTTTTGGTCTGTGGGAGGAAACCAGAAAACTTGGAAAACCCAGGTAGACATGGGGAGAACATGGAAACCCAGATCTAAATTCAAACCACTAACCATTAACCAACATGCCGTCTGATGAAGAATCCACAATACATGTCTCTGCATCATAGTTCATTCATTTTAATAACGGGGCACATTACAAACTTAGTAAACGGTTTCCTCCCACAGGCCGAAAACATGGCTCAAGGTCAATTGAATTCTCCAAATTGCCCCATATAGAGTGTGTCTATGTGTGTGTCCAGTGATAGATTGGCCCCCTGTCCTGGGTGTATCTGCCCAGCGCCTGAAACATTCTAGGACATGGGACCCCCACCGCCCCCACGACCCTAGTAGAGGATAAAGCGGAAGATAACGGAAGGATAACGGAAGGATGGATAACTATTATGATGTTAAATGGCGGCATGGTGGCTTAGTGGTTAGCATGTTCTCCTCTCAGCTCTAGGGATTCCCAGTTCAAATCTCAATCTGGTTGGAGTTTCCATGTTCTTCACGTGTCCATGTGAGTTTACTCCGGGTTCTCCGGATTTCTCCCACAGTCCAAAAACATGCATCGTGGTAAATTGAATGCCCCAAATTGCCCCATATAAAGAGTGTGTGTAAGTAAATGTAAGCAAACCACTAACTATTAACCAACTGATGCCGTCTGATAAAGAATCCACAAAACATGTCTCTGCATCATAGTTCATTCATTTTAATAACGAGGCACGTTACAAACCTAGTAAACAAATCTGCAGGGAAATCGCTCAGCCTCCAAGCCACCGCTGCTACAGAAGATGAAAAGGAACACGTGTTTGTAATTATGCTTGTAGACAAAGTGGAAAGCAGCTTGGTTTGAGACTTTGCGTTTCATCTGGAAGGTTGTGCAAATCTTTGACATCTAAACAGACAGAATCGCCTTGAAGGTACGAGCAACGTGGCGGACCACGTTAAAAACATAGTGTGTTTGATTAGACTCAAAAAAAAAAAAAAAAACACCTGGTGTTCCGCCGACAACCATCGTTAATAATCCTTTACCCTCGAGCGGTTGCTTTGAGCGTATAGCTTTGTGATTTGTTTTCATTTTGCTGCTTAGATGAAATGATTCATTTCTTTACTTACTCACTTAAGCTGCATTAAATGATGTTTCCTATCAGGATTCCCTCGTCTGTTCAGGATAACACAATCCAACTGTGACGTATTGTCTGGTCCTGATGTTCCAGGATGGCTTACTCTAAAGAAATAAAAAAAGTAAAAGATGTATTGAAGCACTCCAAGGTGGAAAATAAAGATTCAGTGAGAATGCTACTATATATATATATATATATATATATATATATATATATATATATATATATATATATATATATATGGTGGCTTAGTGGTTAGCATGTTCTCCTCTCAGTGCTAGGGATTCCCGGTTCGAATCCAAATCTGAGTCCTCCAAATTGCCAAATATAGAGTGTGTTTGTGTGAGCGAGTGTGTGCCCGGTAATGGATTGGCGCCCTGTCCTGGGTGTATCTGCCCAGCGCCCGAAACGTTCTCCCCTGGATGGGAATGGCGAACCCCCCCCGAAACCCTAATATAGGATAAAGCGAGAGATAATGGATGGACGGATATATATATATAAATGGGGGCTTAGTGGTTAGCATGTTCTCCTCTCAGCGCTAGGGATTCCCAGTTCGAATGGAGTTCGATGGGGTTTCCATGTTCTACCCCTGTTGCCGTGGTTTCCTCCGGGTTCTCCGGTTTCCTCCCACAGTCCAAAAACATGGATCAAGGTCAACTGAATTCTCCAAATTGCCCCATATAGAGTGTGTCTGTGTGAGTGAGTGTGTGCCGTCTTGTCCTGGGTGTATCTGCCCAGTGCCTGAAACATTGTCCCTTGGATGGGCATTCCCCCAGGATTCTAGTGGAGGATAAAGTGGAAGATAATCAATGAATAGATGGATATGGATATATAAATATATATACTAACTTTAAAAATCCTGCTAACTAACCTCCTGCAGTAGTGATTCTTTCATATTCTCTACCCCTCTCCTGCCAGGAAGAGTCCAACTATTAGCCCATTAATTGCCCCAAATAAGCCGATTTAATACTAGTTACTATATAAACATAAACTTAAATAAATAATATACAAAGTTAGTGTAATAATTACATTCCACCACCATTTCCAAGGTGATTATTAAGCATTAATTGATAGTTAGGCCTTAAAGCCCCCCCCCCAAATGGAAATACCCAAACGTTCACCTTTAATTAGGTAGTTAATTACCCAGCCCAGCTCCCCAGCTCATCTCCTTTGACTGAAGCCCCTGAAGTTCCTAGCACAGGTGAGAATCAAACGAACCAAACACTGTAAGACCGAGTGAAATAAACAGATGATGTGTTAAAAGAAAACAGTGATGGCTTGATGAAGCCTCCTGAAACCTTGAAGCTTTTCATTTTTATTGGTTTTAAAACAGGTTCACGGTGTGAAGGTTCGGTGCTTCAATTTACACTCAAACCCCCCCTGCTGGTCGAAGCTATTATTGTCATTTCAACTGTTTTTAATGGCCTGTAAATACTGCAAATGATAGGAGTAAAAATATGTATTAATATAATTTTGTGGTTTATTCATCCATCCTTCCAGTATTCACTCATTATTCCATATAATATGGTTTTGATTGGAGTATAATGAAAATATAGGTCTATTAATGCAAAGATCAACATATTACGCCTTCAGTTAATGTTTAAATAAATCCAACAGGACATGTTTAAATTGTTGTGAAGTTTTTTGTAGATGATTGTGCTTATGAATTGTGATGTGATGGACTTCAATCATTTTTATATAGAAGTAATATTTTTCCTAGCGATTTCTATATTAACAAGCTATTTATTTGTAATATGGGAGAGACCTGCTCAAAGGGTTGTACAGGGGGTTAGCATGTTCTCCTCTCAGCACTAGGGATTCCCGGTTCGAATCCCAATCTGGGTGGAGTTTTCATGTTCTCCCCGTGTCCACGTGGGTTCCCTTCGGGTTCTCCGGTGTCCTCCCACAGTCCAAAGACATGGATCAAGGTCAGCTGCATTCTCCAAATTGCCCCATAAACGGTGTATGTGTGGGTGTGTGTTTTCCCAGCGATAGATTATCTGCCCAGCACCCGAAACGTTCTCCCCTGGATGGGCATAGTAGAGGATAAAGTGAAAGATAATGGATGGATGGATAATTATGATGTTAAAGGGCGGCATGGTGGCTTAGCACGTTCTCCTCTCAGTTCTAGGGATTCCCAGTTCAAATACCAATCTGGGTGGAGTTTCCATGTTCTCCCCGTGTCCATGTGGGTTTACTCCGGGTTCTCTGGTTTTCTTCCAGAGTCCAAAAACCTGCATCATGGTAAATTGAATGCCCCAAATTGCCCCATATATAGAGTGTGTGTAAGTAAATATGTGCCCAGAGATGGATTGGCATCCCATGCTGGATGTATCTGCCCAGCGCCCGAAACGTTCTGGGTGGATGGTGGATGGGCGTGGAGGAACCTCCCGCCCCATATGAGACGCTCTATCATGGAAGTATCTGCCCAGAGCCCAAAATGTTTTCCAATTGATGGACACATGGAACCCCTACACACCCATAGTCCCTAGTATAAGATTAAGTGAAGATAATGAAATGGGAAGTCTTTTGTGGGTTCCATCTCATGTTATTGGGTCCAGCATGTTAACATTTTCCAGCATGCCCCACCCCACCCCACCTCGCCACGTAACTGTACTGGGTAAATTCCACTGACGGTTTGATATGCTAAAAATGGAATGAGAGGCATTTCCTCTTTTCTTTACTTCACTATATGGAGAAGGTCTAGTCTGGCAAGACCTTTACTTTATAAAGTGTTCTCATCACGGCTGCAGTAAAACTGGCCCCACGCCATGTTTCCAATAAGAGTCTCAGATCCCTGAAGCAGTCTGAAGTCTGTCTCCATTACATTAAATCCACTCGCGCAGACCCCTCCCTCCTTCCAGCCTGGCTGGCCGATATGAAAGAAAGACTCCATCGCTCATCTCATTCCTTATTTATACTCAGCAGTGCTCCAAATTTAGACAACTTTGGAACCTTTCTCCTAAATCGCTTTGGTCATGAGACTGTGGAAACGGTAACTAACTTTAAGAAGATGTCATTTTAGATTTGTTCACTCCTTTACTCAAAAGGTCTGTGGAACTCCAGATGGCGGTGAAGACTCTGGGTTTCATAAGAGCCTATCAGTTATAGAGAGGAGAACGGAAGCAATATTTATATAATATTTATGAGCAGTGGTTAAAAGCCGAGATCAAAGTTGTTTTTGTTGGGAGCTTTTCAGTCGACTGTTTAGCCGGTTGACTTCATCGCAATCTATTTTAATAATTTAATTATATTTCTCATCTAGTTTTTTTTTATTTTATTTTATTATTTTTTTAAATGCTCCAAATATGGACATGTCCAGTTTCAATGTGTTTACTATCATGGGATGCTTTCTGCAAGACATGCTGCACTATATAAGTTTGGACACCATCTTGCTTTATTTTCTATTTTCTCCACTTATCATATAGATGCACTGATGGGTGTTGTTGCTTGATTGTTGCTGAGGACATTTTGTAGCAATATTTTATTATTTTAAAGGGATTTTTTTAGGTCCCACCTCGTTGCATCAACCAACTTGTTGTTCGTGATGTGCTGGATAAGATATACAGACATACAGTACCATTTAAAAGTTGCCCCATTTTCTATTTCCTCCACTTATCATATAGATGGACTTTGTAGTTTTACAATTAAAGACTGTAGTCCATCTGTGTTCTGGTGTTTGTTAGTCCCCTGTTGGTTTTCTGTTCTCTGTTGGTCAGGAGCATCACAGAACAGGTATCATTTGGGTGGTGGATTGTTTATTGTCAGTTCTGCAGTGACACTGATGTGGTGAGGGATTTTTAGTGCAGCAGTGCTGCTGTAGTTTCATTTCTTCACCTCAGTGACACTGCTGGGATAGGACTAATAACTAAATAACCAAATAACCCCTGCTCTGTGGTGGTACTATTGTGGTTCTTAATATTAGAACAGAGTAAAGGGGACGTAGACAGTATGTACTGTAGAACACAAACAGATGGACTACAGTCTGTAATTGGAGAACTACAGTCTCCAATCCAGAACATGGATGGTACCACCACTGCTCTGTGATGGTACTATTGGGGTTCTGACCATTAGAACAGAGTAAAGGGGATGTACACAGTATGTACTGTAGAACACCAACAGATGGACTACAGTCTCCAATCCAGAACATGGATGGTACCACCTCTGCTCTGTGGTGGTAGTATTGGGGTTCTGACCATTAGAACAGAGTAAAGGGGATGTACACAGTATGTACTGTAGAACACAAACAGATGGACTACAGTCTCCAATCCAGAACATGGATGGTACCACCTCTGCTCTGTGGTGGTAGTATTGGGGTTCTGACCATTAGAACAGAGTAAAGGGGATGTACACAGTATGTACTGTAGAACACCAACAGATGGACTACAGTCTCCAATCCAGAACATGGATGGTACCACCTCTGCTCTGTGGTGGTACTATTGGGGTTCTGACCATTAGAACAGAGTAAAGGGGATGTACACAGTATGTACTGTAGAACAAACAGATGGACTACAGTCTGGATTTGGAGAACTACAAAGTCCATCTTTACAGTAAATGGAACTGAGAACATGGACAATAAGTAAAGCAATAAGGGGGCGTGTCCAAACATGTAATCTTAATAATCTTACTGGTAAAGACCTCAGACTGTGATGGATGGATTGAACTCATACTCAGCATACGGCCTCACCCCAAATGTCACACAGATCCAATGGCGATTCTTTTGATGTGCTCCTTCCCTCGGGGGCTAATCTAATTAAATTGTCCTAAGTGAGGTGTATTTACATAACCAATCATTTAAAAGTGATTAATTCAGTGAAATGAATTGCAGTTGATCTCATGCCATTCCTCATCAATGGATGGAAAAAAAAGGATTCACAGTTGATGTATTATCAGCGATATTGATTAAGGGTTAGTTCGAAATAGAATATCTATGTAACATTTGAAAGTGGTGGCACGGTGGCTTAGTGGTTTGCATGTTCTTCTCTCAGTGCTAGGGATTCCCAGTTTGAATCCCAATCTGGGTGGAGTTTTCATGTTCTTCCCGTGTCTGTGTGGGTTTCCTCCGGATTCTCTGGTTTCCTCCCACAGTCCAAAAACATGGATCAAGATGCACTGAATTCTCCAAATTGCCCCATATAAAGTGTGTCTGTGTGAGTAAATGTGTGTCTAGTGATAGATTGGCACCTTGTCCTGGGTGTATCTGCCCAGTGCCTGAAACGTTCTCCCCTGGATGGGCATGGGGAACATCCACCCCCCCCCCGCCTGCCCCACGTGACCCTAGTAGAGGATAAAGTGGAAGATAATGGATAGATATTTGAGATTGCTAATATGAATGCTCAGTATAACAACTGGTGTCATTATAACAAATGTTATGCATAACGTTACCTCAGTCTTCATTAAAGTTAAAGTCCATCTTTACAGAGGGCGTGGTAGCTCAGTGGTTAGGGTGTTGAGCTATAAATCTGAAGGTTGGCGGTTCAAATCCCAGGTCCACTGAAGTTACCAATGTGGGTCCTTGAGCACGACCCTTAACCCTCATTGGTCCAGGGATGTTGTGATTAACCCTGTGCTCACCTTGTAAGTTGCTTTGGATAAAAGCGTCTGCTAAACGACCAAATGTACAGGAAGTGGAACTGAGAACATGGATGGTACCACCACTGCTCTGTGGTGGTACTATTGAGGTCCTGACCATTAGTACAGAGTATAGGGGACGTACACAGTATGTACTGTAGAACAGATGGACTACAGTGTGGAATTGTAGAACTACAAAGTCCATCTTTACAGGAAGTTATACTGAGAACATGGATGGTACCACCACTGCTCTGTGGTTGTGCTATTGGAGTCCTGACCATTAGAACAGAGTAAAGGGGACGTACACAGTATGTACTGTAGAACTATAGATACTATAGTTCTATAACTATACTATAGAACACAAACAGATGGACTACAGTCTGGAATTGTAGAACTACAAAGTCTATCTTTACATTAAGTGGAACCTTTGTGGCATCTTTTGACCGGTACTTTGCCATATTGTCATGACTTTCTCGTTGTGTATAAGCATGCAGTGTAAGTAAAATGTCCCTGTCTGCAGTTTATTCCTCAACATTTCATTACATCAGTAAGCAGCAGGAAGCAAATCCAGACACAGGTCTCAGGAGTGCACTTTTTAGTTTCGGTTAATATTCTGAGCATTCATTTGTTATAGGGATCATTAAAATTCTGCAATCTCTTGCTTATGGTTTGTGGTTTGAGAGACCTTTTATAATAAGTTCTCATTCATTCTTTCTTTATCTTCTGCTTAATCCTCTACTAGGGTCACAGGGGGGTTCTCCATGCCCATCCAGGGGAGCACATTTCAGATACACCCAGGACAGGGCGCCAATCCATTGCTGGGCACACACTCACTCACATAGATACACTCTATATGGGGCAATTTGGAGGATTCAGTTGACCTTGATCCATGTTTTTGGACTGTGGGAGGAAACCGGAGAACCTGGAGGAAACCCAAGCAGACACGGGGAGAACATGGAAACTCCACCCAGATCGAAATTTGAACTGGGAATCCCTAGTGCTGAGAGGAGAACATGCCAACCACTAAGCCACTTTTATTATAATACAAGTTCTAATTAATATTCCAACCATCCATCATCTGCTTTATCCTCTACTAAGGTCGCGGTGGAGTTCCCCATGCCCGTCCAGAGGAGAATGTTTTGGGCGTTGGGCAGACACCCAGTTTTGGACGCCTATCTATCGCTGAGCAAACTCACTTACAGACACACACACACAAACACACTCTCCATGGGGCAATTTGGAGAATTCAATTGCCCTTAAGCCGTGTTTTTGGACTGTGGGAGGAAAACGGAGACCCCGAAGGAAACCCACGTGGACACGGGGAGAACATGGAAACTCCACCCAGTCAGGGATTTGAACTGGGAATCTCTAGTGCTGAGAGGAGAACATGCCAACCATAAGCCACCATGCTGCCCTCATAATAGTTATAATTATTTTTTTTTTGAATTAACGGTCTATCAAAGCTCAAATGACAGGTGGAGATGTTTACCCATTAAAATAAGCTTCATCAAGATTAAACTTTCACCCAAGTTTTAAAGAACGAGGGCAAAACAGCACATCATAAATCGGTCTAGGATGTTTATTTTGCCTGTCCTGGTATACAGTGATGTGTGTGTGTGTGTGTGTGTGTGTGTCTGTGTGTACACACATGAAGCAGACTGCTGTCCGGTTCTGTGGCATGCTCATTACTGTGTCCAGTGCAAGCTTCAAAGTTTATTTTATTTATTTATCTGTTGATATATTTTTTATGACATCTATTCTAGTGAAGATGAGCTTGTTTGGGAGCAGAACTGTGATATGCCTCTTGATCTCAGCCATCATTTTGGTTCACACATCCGCCTCTCAGCTCTGGGGATCCAGGTTTGAATCCCAAACTGGGTGGTTTCCATGTTCTTCCTGTGTCCACGTGGGTTTCCTCTGGATTCTCCGGTTTTCTCCCACAGTCTTAACAACATGGGTTAACAAACATGGCCATGTTGCTACTATATAGTGTAAGTGTGCCCAGTGATGGATTTGAGTTTTAGACCAGATGCCCTCCTTGATGAAACCCTCCCTGTAACTGGCACCATAAATGCACTGGTACTCATACCCTTAAAGGAAAGGACAAATTAGAATCTCTAATTTAGCATGTCTTTAAAATGTGGTGGGTAACCAGAGACCCTGGAAACACCCCACACTAGCCTGTAAGTGACATGCAAACTACACACTTAAAGAACCTATGCTTACCCAATGTCTCCTGGAGATTTCTTATTATATCCTAAAATCTAAACATATTAAACTTTTTTTATTTATATTGTATAAATAAGCAAGCGGCACGGTGGCTTAGTGGTTAGCACGTTCGCCTCTCAGCACTAGGGATTCCCGGTTCGAATCCCCATCTGGGTGGAGTTTCCATGTTCTCCCCGTGTCTGCGTGGGTTTCCTCCGGGTTCTCTGGTTTCCTCCCACAGTCCAAAAACATGGAACCAGGTAATTGAATTCTCAAAATTGCCCCCTATAGAGTGTGTCTGTGTGAGTGAGTGTGTGCCCAGCGATGGATTGGCGCCCTGTCCTGGATCTATCTGCCCAGTGCCCGAGACGTTCTCCCCTGGATGGGCATGGGGAACCCCACCGCGACCCTAATAGAGGATAAAGCGGAAGATAATGAATGAATGAATGAATAAATAAGCAAAATGGGGTGGCACAATGTTCTCCTCTCAGCTCTATGGATTCCCGGTTTGAATCCCAATCTGAATGGATTTTCCATGTTCTCCCCGTGTCCGCATGGGTTTCCTCCCACAGTCTAAAAACATGGACGGTCAAGTGACTTCTCCAAATTGCCACATATAGAGTGTGTTTGTGTGTGAGTGTGTGTCCGCCGATAGACTGGCACCCTCTCCTGGGTGTATCTGCCCAGCGCCCGAAACGCTCTTCCCTGGATGGGCATCGGGAACCCCACCGCGACCCTAATAGAGGATAAAGCAGAAGATAATGGATGGATGGATGGAATTGGCAATAGAGCTGATCTGGGTGGAGTTTTCATGTTCTCCCTGTGTCCGTGTGGGTTTCCTCCAGGTTCTTTGGTTTCCTCCCACAGTCCAAAAACATGGATCAAGGTCAACTGAATTCTCCAAATTGCCCCATGTAGAGTGTTTGTGTGAGGGAGTGTGTGCCCAGCGATAGATTGCCGCCCTGTCCTGGGTGTATCTGCTCAGGGCCTGAATCCATACGAATGATCATGTTTTCATGTTCTCCCTGTGTCCGCATGGGTCTTCTCCTGGTTCTGAGGGACTCCTCTCCTTTCATTCAACATCGAAAATCTCATTTTTCAAATTAAAAGTCAGTTTCTCGCTTCTTTCTCGGTCCAAACCCCATCATTCTGGACCCCCAGTTTGCAGATTCGAGTCTGAGAGTCACTCAATACTCGCGACGGGTATCAGTCCTCACACTTGAAGAGCTGAACCTTTGACCCTTTCTTGGAACCGTCCCCTGCCAAGATCAGCCGTTTTAGTTTTACGGCCGAACCCATTTTTACAGCAGAACTATCCCACAATGATAACTTAATCTAGCTCTCATATATCCCCCTGGCAGATTGTTTCAGCCACTTGGAAAGAAGTGCTTGTGAAATGGCTGTGAAATGGTTCTTAAACTGTCTCTCCAAGGTAAGCGAACATGAAAGGTTGTGTGGATGTGCAACAGAAAGCAGGCGAGAGGAGAAAAATCAATCCACAAAGTGTATTTGTTTTAAAGAGTTTACAAAAATGGATCCGCACACAGCTCCTGCGTGGACAGTCCATTTATTGGCTGTGATGTTAAACTCTGTTTATATTCCTTTATGGAGGATTTTACTAACCTCATGTTGTCATGGGTTCCAGTCTGATTGATTTTTACTTAGGTTTAATATATTTCTATACATTATTCTTTTTAAACTGTGACCAGTTTCAGTACCTGTGCATTTTAGACACACAGTAGCGGTCAGGCGTGTGGACACACCGCCTCTTTCCTGCACTTATTGTCCATTATATATCAGCTCCACCGTAATGATGGACTTTTAGTTCTGCAATTACAGACTCCAGTCCACACACAAATAGACTATCAGTGACTTATAGTGACTTTTAGGACAGCTGATGGCTACTTTCCTTACTTACAAGTACAAGTTGGCAACAGGTGTGTGTCCTCGGTAGACTGGTGGAATTGAGTTTTACTTTTGTCCACTACTCTTCACCGCCGCCTTCAGTATCATTATTATCCTCTGTGTGTACAGAGCACGGCCAATCACTCTGCCATCCAGGCTTGATTCTTACTCAGTTTCTAGTATCCAAACATGCCCATCCAGGGGAGAACGTTTCGGACGCTGGGCAGATACACCCAGGACAGGGAGCCAATCTATCGCTGGGCACTCACGCACTCACACAAACACACTCTATATGGGGCAATTTGGAGAACTCAATTGACTTGATCCATGTTTTTGGACTGTGGGAGGAAACCGGAGAACCCGGAGGAAACCCACACGGACACGGGGAGAACATGGAAACTCCACCCAGATGGGGATTCGAACCGTGAATCCCAAACGCTGAGAAGAGAACATGCTAACCACTAAGCCACCGTGCCGCCGTATATATACATATGTACATATGTATGTATAATTATTTCTATATATATGTATGTATATGTAATTTATATATAACACTATGTGTTTGTGAATATATATATATATATATATATATATATATATATATATATATATATATATGTATTTATAATTTATATATGTAATTTATATATAACTGTCTGTGTTTGTGAACATAGTATGAATGTTACTTCACACTGATTAAAAATTGTTTATATATATATATATATTATTCTACATCTTCCACCCGTACATCATAACATCATTAAAAATGATACATATATGCATCATGCATATATTCATTGTCTGCACTATTTGTAGTATGAATTTTTTTAATCTTTGTAAAGCAGAAACTTCAGAACTTCAAGTCTGATTCTTAATCATTTGAACGTATCTGCCACCTTAATACTTAATCCTCAATACAGTTCATGCTCGGCCACTTTCTTCTAATGCAAGGTTTTGTAATGTTCCGACCCGCGATCTATCAAAATAACGATAGTTTGGCTTTTTACTGCTCTTCTTACCCGTGTAATGTTTCCCATGTAAACCCTGCACACTTTAGAGGCAGCCGACATGAAGAGCAGAAGTAGAAAATTGAACTGCAGCGCGACAAGAGCTGAAACGCAGGCGTCGGAGAGACAAGGGCGTTTTCCAAGAGGGAGAAGCCTGTCAAATGAATTTCACCTTCACCTCCATTGTAATATGCCGCCACCTTCTCATTTTGACACCCACTAATTGTCTTTGAACTTTTGCCTGCAATGATTTCTCGTTTCTCGCCGAGTTCTCTGGCACGGCAGCTCTATGCATGCATCACAGACATTGTTAATGAATTTTAGCAGTCAGACGATTATAATGTCAGCAATAGGTCACGAATAGGTCACAAATGACTGATTTGTCTCCAAGATGGGAGTTGTGCATAATGGATCTTTCGATGGATGTATGTGGCTCCCAAATCATGTTTGTTAAGTTCAGCTGAAGTAATTCGTCATCGCTGTACATTCGAATGCAGACGGCACTTTAATTAGTCGGCCATTAAATCCAATGTTGAGAATATTCATGAGCCGTGATGTTTATTAGAAATGGCAGTACTCCGGTTCTCATTGGAGGAACCTCGTGCGGGGTGTGAGACTGAATTGACGAGAGGCGTTTTAAATATACATATATGACACTCCATTAAACATTAACACACAGTGTTTTGATTTAGCACCAATAATTTAAAGATCTGCAGGATGTGAGATTGCTGTGTACCTTCAGAAAAGTTTTGACTTTTCATGATCAGATGGCAACGTTTGTCAGATGACGTGCACTGCAATAAAACATTGTCGGCAAAATAATGGAAATTAAAGACGAGTTCAGAACCAACTTTGACAATAAATTTTTTGATGGTCGGTTAAGATGGAAAACTGCATTTAACAACTTAAAGAAAATAAAAGTACTATTATATTTAGTCATGGCATGGTGGCTTAGTGGCTTGCATGTTCTCTTCTCAGCGCTAGGGATTCCCGGTTCAAATCCCAATCTGGGTGGATTTTCCATGAGTTTCCACAGGGTTCTCCAGCTTCCTTCCACAGTCCAAACACATTGATCAAGTCAATTGAGTTCTGCTAATTGCCCCATATAGAGTGTGTCTGTGCGAGTGAGTGTCTGCCCAGCGATGGATTGGCGTCCTGTCCTGGGTCTATCTGCCCAGCGCCCAAAACGTTCTCCCATGGATGGGCATGGGGAACCCCACCGCGACCCTAATAGAGGATAAAGCAAGAGATAATGAATGAATAAATATTTAGTCATGGCACGGTGGCTTAGTGGTTAGTATGTTCTCCTCTCAGCACTAGGGATTCCAGGTTCGATTCCCAATCTGGGTGGAGTTTCCATGTTTTCCCCATGTCCACGGGTGTATTTGCCCAGCGCCTGAAACGTTCTTTCCTGGATGGGCATGGGGAACCCCCCTGCGACCCTAGTAGAGGATAAAGCGGAAGATAATGGATGGATGGATATTAAGTCACAAAGCAGAAATTCATCCAAAGCAACTTACAAATGGAAACAACACAAGTTCTTAGTTATGGAAAAACCAGATACACTAAAATTATTAAATCTGATCATTACAGTTCTCTCACAGCTTAAATTCAAGTAATTTATTCATTCATTCATTCATTCATTCATTATCTCCCGCTTAATCCTCTATTAGGGTCGCGGGGGGGAGGGGTTGCCCAGGCCTATCCAGGGGAGAACTTTTCAGGCGCTGGGCAGATAGACCCAGGACAGGGCGCCAATCCATCGCTCACACAGACACACTCTATATGGGGCAATTTGGAGAACTCCATTGACTTGATCCATGTTTTTGGACTGTGGGAGGAAACCGTAGAACCCGGAGGAAACCCACGCAGACACAGGGAGAACATGGAAACTCCACCCAGATGGGGATTCGAACCGGGAATCCCTAGTGCTGAGAGGGGAATGTGCTAACCACTAAGCCACCGTGCCGCTGTAATTTATTTATATTGTTTTTTATTGTTTTTTTTTTTTTCTTTAACAATAGTACATTGTCACAAAGCAGCTTTACACTGATTTAAACCTGAACCTCCAAATAGTAAGCCAAAGCAACAGTGGCAAGGAAAAAACTTATTTTTGGGAAGAAACCTTGAGAGGACCAAGGCTCAGGTGGGGACTCATTCTCATGACAGCCTTTGGCTTCAGTCAATGGCCAGCAGTCCTTTAGTCCACACTCTCCCTTCTTCTACCTCTCCTTCCTTTTACCTCTTCATCCTGGTACCTCTCCCTTCCTCTACCTCCCCCTCACCCTTCTACCCCTCACTCCCCTCCCTCTACACTTCACACCCTTTACCTATCCCTCCTTCTACCTCTCCATACCTTTAACTCTCCCTTCTTCTTTCCCTTGCTCTACCTCTCCCTCCCTCTAGTTTTCTCTCCCTCCACCTCTTCCTCCTTCTACCTCACCCCTTTACCTCTCCCTGCCTCTACCTACCCCTCCCTTTACTGTTCTCTACCTCTCCCTCCCTCTAGTTTTCTCTCCCTCCTTCTACCTCACCATCCCTCTACCTTTACCTCCCTCTAGTTTTCTCTCCTTCCACCTCTTCCTCCTTCTACCTCTCCCTCCCTCTACCTACCCCTCCCTCTACTGTTCTCTACCTCTCTCTCCCTCCCATTACCTCCCCCTCCCTTCTCCTTTCCTTCCCTCTACCTTTCCCACACTCTACCTATCTCTCACTCCTAACTATACCTTTCTTCTACCTCCCCCTCCTTTTTTCTTTACCTCCCTTTTCCTTTCCCTTCCTCTACCTTTTCCTCGGTTTACCTCTCTCACTCCATTTACCTCTTCCTCCCGTCACCTCTCCCTTCCTTTACCTCGCTCTCCATTTACCTCTTCCTCCCTCAACCTTTCCCTCCCTTCACCTTCTCCCTCCCTTTACCTCTACCTTCCTCAACCTCCCCTCCCTTCTTCTCTCCCTCGCTTTCCCTCTAGTCTTCTTGCCCTCCACCTCTCCCTCCTTCTACCTCTCCCTCCCTCTAGTTTTCTCTCCTTCTACCTCACCATTCCTTTACCTCTCCCTCCCTCTACCTACCCCTTCCTCTACTGTTCTCTACCTCTCCCTCCCTCACTCCCTTTATCTCCCCCTTCCTTCTCCTTTCCTTCCCTCTACCTTTCCCACACTCTATCTCTCACTCCTAACTATCCCTTTCTTCTACCTCCCCCTCCTTTTTACTTTACCTCCCTTTACCTCTCCCTCCCTCCTTCTACCTCCCTTTTCTTTCCCTTCCTCTACCTCTTCCTCCCTTCACCTCTCCCTTCCTTTACCTCGCTCTCCATTTACCTCTTTCTCCCTCAACATTTCCCACCCTTCAGCTCCCCCCCCACCCCCATCACGTCCCATCCCACTCTCCATGCTGAGAGGCCCCGAGGCTTATCTGTGCTTTAACGTGGGAGATAGACATCAGCAGGCTGCACTAAGGCTGTCTTAGGAACAAGTGGCTCTTCCTCTTCCAGAGTGACTCTCTATACACTGTCTGTTTGTTACCACCGAGTGCAATCAATAGCGCCAAAGAGATTAGGTAGGACTTTAATCTGATCAACTCAAAGCAGAAAAAAGAAAAAAAAAAAAAAGTATAATCATATTCCTGCTCACTGTTGACTAATTGAACTGTCACAGACGTTAATCATCTGCGCAGAGCTCTCTGACAAGCTGAGATATTAAATACAGGAGAGAAGTCTCCCATGCATTGTTGAAATCTGACTGTCGGCTATTGTTGATTATAAAAGGATTTCTTTTTAAATAATCCGATGTCGGCAGGCTGAGCACTGGAGGATGGTTTGCTCATCACGTGTTCGTGTCGGGACGTGAGGATGATTAAGTACATGCGTCGCTGATTGAATAAAATCCCTGCATGTGGACATCATCGTGGTTGTGCCCATCTGAACGTAGATGTTGTAGGAACAGATCATTTTTTAATATGTTGCTATTATACAGAACCTGAACGTTATGCTGTGTATGCCTTAGTGTTTACACAGCTTAGATGAATCTAGTTCTTAATTGTGTGTGTGTGTGTACTATAGGGATTGGCAGGGTGTCCTCTGGTGGACAAACTAAAAGCACACCACTCATTAAAATTATTATTTTTTTTTTTTTCTTTAAATGTTTTTAATTGTGTGTCAGCTGTATTACCAAGACAGAAAACCATTCTTTTAAATAAAATTAATCGGCCATTAACATTAATGATATTTTGTTTTCAGCTCAATTTAAACAATACCCCTTTTATTTTTAATGTATACGATGATGTGGGGGCATCCTTCAATAATTTTCCATCCATTATCTTCTGCTTTATCCTCCATTAGGGTTGCGGGGGGGGGTTTCCCATGCCCATCCAGGGAAGAACGTTTCGGTGCTGGGCGGATACACCCAGGACAGCGTGGTAATCCATCGCTGGGCTTACACTCACAGACACACTCTATATGGGGCAATTTGGAGAATTAAAATAACCTTAATCCATATTTTTTGGAAACCGGAGAACCCAGAGAAAACCCACGGGGACACAGGGAGAACATGAATACTCCACCCAGATTGGGATTCGAACCTAGATCCTCACCGCTGAGAGGCAGATGCTCCTCTACACCACTACACCCCGTGCCGCCTTTAAGGGACTTAAGCGAAACAAAAAATAGCTCTAAGATGTTCTACACATCCCAGCGATAGCTTGGAGTCCCGTCCTGGTTGTATCTGCCCAGCGCCTGAAACATTCTCCCCTGGATGCCCCCCCCCCCCCGCGACCCTAATAGAGGATAAAGCAGAAGATGATGGATAGATGGAAGAAGCCTGACTTACAGTCTGCGCTGCCATCACAACGACTTATTTATTTGCAATTTAATGGCTCTTGGGTGGCACGGTGGCTTAGTGGTTAGCATGTTCTCCTCTCAGCGCTAGGTTTGAATCCCAGTCTGGGTTGAGTTTCCATGTTCTCCCTGTGTCTGCATGGGTTTCCTCTGGGTTCTCCGGTTTTCTCCCGCAGTCCAAAACCATGGATCAAGGTCAAGTGAATTCTCCAAATGCCCCATATTGAGTGTGTCTCTGTGAGTGAGTGTGTGCCCAGTAATAGATTGGCGCCCTATACAGGGTGTATCTGCCCAGTGCCCGAAACGTTCTCTCCTCGATAGGCATGGGGACCCACCCCCCAGTAGAAGATAAAGCAGAAGATAATGGAGGGATGTTCTAGATATGATGAAACCGTTGAGTTTCCATGTTCTCCCTGTGTCTGCATGGGTTTCCTCTGGGTTCTCCGTTTTTCCCCCGCAGTCCAAAAACATGGATCAAGGTCAAGTGAATTCTCCAAATGCCCCATATTGAGTGTCTGTGTGAGTGAGTGTGTGCCCAGTAATAGATTGGCACCCCATCCAGGGTGTATCTGCCCAGTGCCCGAAACGTTCTCTCCTCGATGGGCATGGGGACCCACCCCCCAGTAGAAGATAAAGCAGAAGATAATGGATGGATGGTCTAGATATGATGAAACCGAGGTCCCATGTTTGCAACCATCCCAATAAAGTCGTCTCACATTCCTCCCGTCTTTGTTCCCTCCTGAAAGCCCAAATTTTAATTATTTATGGATGCAGTTAGATAATTGTCATCCACATTATTGTGCATTTGTGAAGCACTTAATTTCGCTGAACATTCCTCTCAGCTACATGGACACAATGAACATGGCCCATTTAATTCACTTTTATAAAAATCAATGCAGTCCTTTAGGGGGACAAAGGTAAATGACTCCATTAAACGCCAGGCTCTAATCAATGCATAATGAATATGTGATGTGTTTGTGAAGGTGAGACGAGGTCACATACGTGGACATGCCTTGCAGTTTCTACTGTAGCTCTAGATTAACTGTGATGTCGCCGTTAGTCACATTTGATGCAAAATGGCAGGCCAGGTCATGTTGAAAATCTTTCCTCGAATCATCCTGTCCACTCTGGTTAAATTAATATAGCTATTTTTCTGCCACTTCTCAGTATCAATGCATGACACGAGGGATTAATGAAAGGATAACGAAGACGCATTAGTCAGGTAGAAAGTTTGTTCCATCTGTTTGTGGGAACCCCTGATTGTCATTGCAGAACTGACAATAAACAATACACCACCCAAATTATACCCGTTCTATACCTTAACTAGGGCACCATAGCAGTGGTTAGCATGTTCTTCTCTCAGCTCTAGGGATTCCCGGTTTGAATCCCAATCTGGGTGGAGTTTCCATGTTCTCCCCGTGTCCGTGTGGGTTTCCTCAGAGTTCTCCGGTTTCCACAGTCTAAAAACATGGATCAAGGCCAACTCAATTCTCCAAATTGCCCCATATAGAGTGTAGGTGAGTGGTGAGTGTGTGTCCAGTGATGGATAGGCGCCCTGTGCTGGGTGTATCTGCCCAGCGCCCGAAATGTTCTCCCCCCGCAACCCTAGTAGAGGATAAAGCAGAAGATAAAGGATAATGGATAAAGCTTGACTAGCAAAACAAGAACACAGATGGATTACAGTCTGTAATTGTAAAACTACAAAGTCCATCTTAATGATAAGTGGAGGACATAGAGAATGGAGGAAGAAGGGAGTGTGTCCAAATTTTTGCCTGGTACTGTATATATATATATATATATATAT
>JAFMOD010000306.1:610920-629043 GCA_019802435.1 Corydoras maculifer | reverse complement strand
CTATGTCTTCTGGAAAATCGTATATGCAAAATATATGCAGAATTCTCATATGTATGTCTCAACAGGCTCTTCAGATATTAAAGCACTTTATTGATTTTTGAATTAATTCATGTTCAGAAATAATTTCACGACGGCATCTTGCACTCCCCCCCCCCCCCTCATCTCTTTCTCTCTCTCTGCTCAGTTGGCAAATAATATGGCAGTCCTATTATTTACGTTAAGGGGGTGCATGCTTCCTTCTGACCTCTGAAAGCAATTGCAGTAATTAAACTTTGCCAGCAGCTCCCACAGGAACCCTACCATCTAAAAAGACTATAGAAATCTCAATCCCACTTTTCATTTCGAATGTTTATTATGATCTACAGCTGATTCCAGTCTATAAAGATCAGATTTATTTGAATTGTACTGCTCTTGATTATTTACTATGTGATGTAGATGACATGACATGATGGACCGAGGTGGACAGAGGACATGAGCGTATGCCACATACCAAAAAAAGGTCATGAGTTCAGGGCCGGTTGATAAGATTATTGGCTGATTATTGCCGTTTTGTTCCCTGGAGCAGGACGTGTTCCCGGGAGTTATCCCAGCAGGACGGCTACTGTTAGTTGAATTGTGCAAAACAACATCATTTCCGGGCAACATGGGTAACGATCGTAATTAAAAACTTAACGAATGAAACCTAACTGAATTATAACCCCAATCCAGAAATCTTTCAGACTTTATGGAAACAGGACTCTCATGGAAATTTTCCTATTTTCCCAGGTCAGGTTCATATGAGGGGTGGCATGGTGGCTTAGTGGTTAGCATGTTCTCCTCTAAGCACTAGGAATTTCTGGTTCAAATCCCAATCTGGGTGGAGTTTCCATGTTCTCCCCGTATCCACGTGGGTTTCCTCCGGGTTCTTCAGTTTCCTCCCACAGTCCAAAAACATGGATCAATCAATTGAATTCTCCAGATTGCCCCATATAGAGTGTGTCTGGGTGAGTGTGTGTCCAGTGATAAATTGGTGCCCTGTCCTGGGTGTACCTGCCCAGCGCCCGAAACGTTCTCCCCTGGATGGGCATGGGGAACCCCCCGTGACCCTAGTAGAAGATAAAGCGGAAGATAATGGATATATGGAAGGTTCTGATGATGAATTAAAGAGCCTGACTTACAGTTTGCGCTGCCATCACAACGACTTATTTATCTGCAATTCAACTGCTCTTGGGCGTTGTGGTTAGCATGTTCTCCTCTCAGCACTAGGGATTCCCAGTTTGAATCCCAATCTGGGTGAAGTTTCCATGTTCTCCGCGTGTCTGCATGGTTTTCCTCCAGGTTTTCCGGTTTCCTCCCACAGTCCAAAAACATGGCTCAAGGTCAATTGAATTCTCCAAATTGCCCCATATAGAGTGTGTCTGTGTGCCCAGCGATAGATTGGCGCCCTGTCTTGGGTGTATCAAAGACATGCACACAAACACACTCTATATGGAAACTCCACCCAGATTGGGATTCAAACACAACACAAAGCCAATTACAGCATTACAAATAAATATTTAATCTGTGCCTCCAGAAGCAGTTTATCTCCTCCTCAGCACCAGACCTTGACCACGGCAGCGGGGGGTAAGGTTTAATTTGCTTTCGGTGCTCGGCGGAACTTGGATGGATTCACACTACAAAGAATTTAGATTTATGTCGCGTTGCTATTTTATGTAAATTCCTTCCAGAGGTAGTGACATAGCGTATCAGAGCACACGGCGGGGATTTGCTCATGTGAAGTCGGGGAAACGTATCAGCGGCGCATTTAAACTTGCATTTAACTTTAACTTTCTTCACACGACTTTGTTTCTTCTTGCCGGCTTTGTCGAGTAAACATGGGCATGTCATAGAAGATTATTGCTTGCATGCTGCCCGCTTTTGATAAGATGCTGAGGGTTTAAAGATCAAACATGTCGTCTTTTGTTAATAGTACAACATTGCTCACTGGCTGCAGTTTATTTACTATGGGAAAAAAAAAAAATTGTAATGCAGCCAGCAGTGTGTTTTAATCCAAATGTATTTAATAGAGTTTAAAGTTAGATATCATTACAAAGGCAAATATCTCTTGTTGGATAAATGTCCATCCATCCATTATATTCCGCTTTATCCTAGGGTCTAGGGACTAGGGTCGCGGGGGGGGGTCCCATGCCCATCCAGGGGAGAACATTTTGGGTGCTGGGCAGATAGACCCAGGACAGGGCGCCAATCAATCACTGGACACACACTCACTCACACAGACACACTCTATATGGGGCAATTTGGAGAATTCAGTTGACCTGGATCCATGTTTTTGGACTGTGGGAGGAAACTAGAGAACCCGGAGGAAACCCATGCGGACACGGGGAAAACATGGAAACTCCACCCAGATTGGGATTCGAACTGGGAATCTCTCTTCCTTCTCTACTTCTATCTTTATTTTTTATACATTTTCCCCTCCCTCCCTTCGTTCTCGGCTTTCTCCCTTCCTTCCATTCACTTTTTCTCTTTTCCCTTTCTTTCCTTCCTTTCGTCTCATTATTTCCTTCCTTCCTATCCCGGCATCTCTTCATACTTCCTTCTCTTCTTTTATCCTTCATACTTTTCTTCCTTTATTTCTTCCTATTTATTTCTTTCTTTTTTTTATTATTTACATCTTAACTTTCATCTTTTTTCTCATCATACCCTCTTTTCTGTCTTCCTTCTTTCTATATTTTCTGTTTTGTTCATACCTCTTCCTTCCTTCATTTTTTTTTTCTTCCCTCATTTCTTGTTTTTTTAATTTATTTTTTTTTTATTTAAAAAAAACCTTAAATGACTTACAAATAACTTTTGCAAACCAACCATCCATTATCTTCCACTTTATCTTATATTAGGGTCGCGCGGGGAGGGGTTCCCCATGCACATCCACGGGAGAACGTCTCTAGGCGCTGGGCAGATACACTCAGGACAGGTCGCCAATCTATCACTAGGCACACACTCACTCACACAAACACACTCTATATGGGGCAATTTGGAGAATTCAATTGACTTGATCCATGTTTTTGACCTGTGGGAGGAAACCGGAGAACCCGGAGGAAACCCACTTGGACATGGGGGAGAACATGGAAACTCCACCCAGATTGGGAATCTAAGCCACTAAGCCACCATGCCGCCCTTGTAGGTGTTTAAATCATCATATTATTAAATGTTTCACTTTATCTCATCATATTTAGTCACTTTTTGTAATTCCTCTTTTTAAACATAATACGCTCGTCTGACTCATTCGCACCGTACCCCGTTCGATCGCGGTTTCATCAGGCGGTAGTTAAAGCCTTGCCTCCTCCCTGACCTTTGTCTGCACCACAGGGGAGCTCCTCTGTTACCAACCCTCGACAGTGTTCTACAAACCCACTGTGCCATGTTTCATCTTTGTTTAAAAATAAATAATCAGATAAAATAAAAACTCTCCCGCTGTCCTCTCGTATCTTAAATGCTGATTATTAAACCGGCGAGAAAATATTTGCTTCCCTCTGTCTCCCTGCCAGATTTTTCAGCTTGATGCAAATAAAAGAACAACTTTCATTTGCAAAGCTGGAGCAACAGCGGGGATTAGGAAACATTTTCTGCGACTAAACACGGGTGCAGGACATTTTCCGTGTAGCAGGAAGATGTGACGGGACTATTAAATGTTCATCGCTCTCACTTTCAGATCGTATTTGCATTCCATGCACTTTGAAGGTGCTTTAATTCTGCATTTCCTCCCAATATTGCTGTATTTTTTAAATATTTATTATTATTATTATTATCATCCATCCATTATTCATCCATTACCATATTAGGGTCGTGGGGGGGGGTTCCCCATGTCCCGTGTAGGGGAGAACGTTTCGGGCGCTGGGCAGATACACCCAGGACAGGTCACCAATCTATTACTGGGCACAAACTCACTCACTCACACACTCTATATGGGGCAATTTGGAGAACTCAATTGACTTGATCCATGTTTTTGGACTATGGGAGGAAACCGGAGAACCCGGATGAAACCCACGCGGACACGGGGAGAACATAGAAACTCCACTCAGATTGGGATTCGAACTGGGAACCCCTAGCGCTGAGAGGAGAACATGCTAAACACTAAGCCACTGTGCCGCCCCATCCATCATCTTCCGCTTTATCCTCTACTAGGGTCGAGGGGGGGGGGTTTCCCATGCCCATCACGTGAGAACGTTTTAGGCGCGGGGCAGATACACCCAGGACAGGGTGCCAATCTATCACTGGGCACACTCACTCACTCACTCACACAGACACACTCTATATGGGGCAATTTGAATAATTCAATTGACATTGATCCATGTTTTTGGACTGGGGGAGGAAATCGGAGAACCTGGAGGAATCCCACGTGGACACGGGGAGAACATGGAAACGCCACCCAGATTGGGATTCGGACCGGGAACCCTAGTGCTAAGAGGAGAACATGCTAACCACTAAGACACTGTGCTTATTATTATTATTATTATTATTATTATTATTATTATCATAATAATATTCAGCTTTCACATATTAAGTTAGACCAGCATTGTGTTAGAAACAATATTTGGACCCACCTGCACTCCAGCCTTTAAGCACAGTGTAATTTATGTGCATCTTCAGTCATGAGTTCACTTATTTCATGTTTTATACATGAGTTTTGGCATGTAGAGTATTCCTCCAACCTTAAAAAAAAAAAATATCAATTCAGATGGAAAATCTGGCAGATACTCCATGTTTTGTGATTTGTTAAAATGATGGAGATGTGTAGGTCTGGGTTTTTAGCCTATTAATGTTTCTCCTGTCAATTAACAATCTTTTATTCTGATCTGTGGAGTCTGAGGTAACCAGGGGGTAATTGGGATCTCCAATGTACCCATCAGCATATCTTGGGAATGTGAGCACCTGGTGCACAGAGAGAACATGCAGAACCCTTATGTCTAAACTCCAGCAGCACTGCTGCACTAAAACCCCCTCACCACATCAGTGTCACTGCAGAACTGACAATAAACAATCCACCACCCAAATGATACCTGTTCTGTGATGCTCCTGACCAACAGAGAACCAACAATGGACTAACAAACACCAGAACACAGATTGGACTACAGTCTAGAATTGTAAAACTACAAAGTCCATCTATGTGGTAAGTAGAGGAAATAGAGAATGGAGCAAGAAGTGGGTGTATCCAAACTTTTAAATGGTACTGTACAACAATTTGGTTAATGCACCGAGGTGGGACCTTAAAAATCACCTAAAAATAATAAAGTGTTGCTACAAAATGTCCTTAGCAACAATCAAGCAACAACACCCATAAGTCCATCTATATGATGAGTAGAGAAAATGGACATCCACCACCCAAATGATACCCGTTCTGGTATCATTAGAGACCAATAGAGAACAGAGAACCAACAGGGGACTTACAGAAAATAGACAATGGAGCCAGAAGGCTGTGTGTCCAAACTTTTGACTGGTACTGTATATATATTTTCATTATTCAGAGCCAAGAAGCAGTACATGCGAAACCCTGTGGCTGCAGAGCTGAAGTTTGCCTTTGGCAAAGTAGCCAATGAAAACGAGTTTTACGATTGGGTGAACCATGGGAAGTTTTCAGAGTGAGACAGTAGATTGTTCTAGGTAGTTTGTTCTGGAAGGGTTCCTAAGCGTGTGTGTTAAATAGTTCTTTATTATGGCACTCAATACCCTCAGTTTACCCTTAAGTTTTAACGTCTTGGGTGAGTTCTGTGATTACTCCTTAATCCATCCATCCATCCCTCCATTATCTTCTGCTTTATCCTCTATTAGGGTCGCAGGGGGGTTCCCCATGCCCATCCAGGGGAGAACGTCTCGGGCGCTTGGCAGATACACCCAGGACAGGACGCCAATCTATCACTGGGCACAAACTCACTCACACACACACACACTCTATATGGGGCAATTTGGAGAATTCAATTGACCTTGATCCATGTTTTTGGATTGTGGGAGGAAACCGGAGAACCTGGAGGAAACCCACACAGAGACAGGGAGAACATGGAAACACCACCCAGATTCTTTGTTTCCATATGAAATAAAGCCACAGACTCTTTCTTCTTAACTTTAAAGGTAATGATTAAGGAGTAGGGCGGCATGGTGGCTTACAGATTAGGATGATCTCCTTTCAGCGCTGAGGACCCAGGTTTGAATCCCAATCTGGGTGGAGTTTCCATGTTCTCTCCACGTCCAAATGGGTTTCCTCTGGGTTCTCTAGTTTCCTTCCATAGTCCAGAAACATGAATTGAAGGTAAATTAAATGCTCTAAAATTGCCCCATATAGTGTGTTTGTGTATGTGCACAACAATAGATTGGCGTCCTGTCCTATTGTGTATCTGCCCAACGCCCGAAACGTTCTGCCCTGGATGGGCATATAGAAACCCCCCATCCCCGGGGATCCAGGTTGGGTTCTCCGGGTTTATACCACAGTCCAAAAACATTGAGTGTGATTGTGTGCCTAGCAATAGATAATAGATTGTCGTCCTGTCTCTTTGTGTATCTACCCAGCGCCCAAAGCATTCTCCCAAGGGTGGGCATGGGGAACCCCCCCCCCTTCCCACGACCCTAGTATTATGATTGATGAATGAATGAAATGAATATCAATGCATGTTTTAACGAACCGACAGGCGAATTTCCAACTTTAAATATCCCAAAAACAATTGCTGTACTTCACTTCATGCTGTGAGGCCCTTTAAAATGGTTTATTGAATATGGAAAGCATTATTTCAGGCTTGTTGCTTGATGACCTGCTGAGGGGTATTGTAGGAATAAGTGAGACAGTAAACACAGAGGAATGAAAGAATGATTTTGTGGTCAATTTAAAATCCCTACAAAACTTAGTCAAGGTTCTGAATAAATGCACTGACCGTCTCGGGTGTGTGTGTGTGGGGGGGGGGGTGTAGGGGGGTAGGTTGAATTGGAGGGTTGTTTACCACGTTCTAAATGCTCCGATCAATAAATAACACAATACCGAATAAAGCTTAGCGATGGAATAACGCAGCAAATCAAGGTTTTGTAACTTTATTAATACAAAAGTCTCCCGTTTTGAGGTAAAGAGGTGCATGCATCCCCCTTCTTCGTCGTCGTCATTGCTTCTTCTTCTTCTCTTTTTTTACACCGAGTTACTCAATTTCATGCTTCATTGCCATATCTGGTGCAATGCTGCATGAAATCATTTCAGTTCTGGGATTTCAAGGTAACTGAGTGTTTCAAAAAGTCCCTAGATAAAAGCTTGTATTACTCCAGCCCAATCCTGCACATAATGCCCATGCATACCCTCCTACCCCATCAACAAACACACACCCTAACACTCTCACACACAATGCAGAAATGATGCACAAATTACGGTATAGCAACCCTCCAGCACTCGCAGCAAGTAACCAAGCAGTGGTATAGGCGCTCATGAAGTAATCATGTCGGGGTAAACATGTGGCTCTATAGCTGATTGCAGAATGGATTGCTCTACCGCCTGGTGCGAAGCCCAAGCTCCGAAGACCTTGCAAATTCCAGGTTCCTAATCGCTGTTTTACAAGCAGTTTGAAGTTCTTTAGCTATTTATTCTGCATGATAAGATTTTCTTATAGCCATAAAATAGTTACCAACAGGTTCATTAGTAAAATGCACGACCCGCTACTGATATCCATCCATTATCTTCCGCTTTATCCTCTATTAGGGTCATGGGGGGGTTCCCCATGGCCATCCAGGGGAGAACGTTTCGGGCGCTGGGCAGATGCACCCAGGACAGGGCGCCAATCCATTGCTGGGCAGACACTCACTCACACAGACTCACTCTATATGGGGCAATTTGAAGAACTCACTTGACTTGATCCATGTTTTTGGACTGTGGGAGGAAACCGGAGAACCCGGAGGAAACCCACGCAGACACGGGGAGAACATGGAAACTCCACCCAGATTAGAATTCGACCCTCAATTCCCAGCGCTGAGAGGCAGGCGTGCAAACCACTAAGCCACCGTGCCGCCCGCCACTGATATATATATATATATATATACATGTAATCATATATATACGTACAATCTCCGCTTAATCCTATTCTAGGGTCGGAGGAGAACATTTTGGGTGCTGGGCAGATACACCCAGGACAGGGCGCCAATCTATCGATAGGCATACTAACTTACAGACACACACACATTTAAATCCATGTTTTTGTGCAAGGAAACCAGAAAACCTGGAGGAAACCCATGCGGACATGGAGAGAACATGGAAACTCCACCCAGATTGGGATTTGAAACTCGATCCCCAGCGCTGAAAGGAGAACATGCTTATCACTAAGCCACTGTGCCTTCCACGGATATACATATATGTAAGTTGGTCACGGCCTTAGCCCATAATGCCCATGCATACCCTCCTATCCCATCAACACACACACATCCCAACACTCTCACACACGATGCAGAAATGATGCACAAACTACGGTATAGCAACCCTCCAGCACTCACAGCGAGTAACCAAGCAGTGGTATAGGCGCTCATGAAGTAATAATGTCGGGGTAAACATGTGGCTCTATAGCTGATTGCAGAATGGATTGCTCTACCGCCTGGTGCGAAGCCCAAGCTCCGAAGACCTTGCAAATTCCAGGTTCCTAATCGCTGTTTTACAAGCAGTTTGAAGTTCTTTAGCCCCAGAGGAAAGAGCAACAACAATACTGCAGTGTGTCCTCGTGTCAGTGAGGCTGTGTGTATGCATTAGCAGATGTCCAATTCCCAAAGTAGTGTGTTATAAATCTAATCAGTAGATGTGCCCATCAGAGGAGCTAAATGGCTTTGAGCAGGTGTACTGAGAAGTGTTTACACTCTAAGTGCCTGTAAGTCATCCTGGTGTGCCTGTCGAGCAGGAGCTCAGCTATCCCATACAAACAAGATTATGTGTTGCTTTGCACTTACTGCGTCTGAGACGCCGCCGTTTAGAGCCTCTGATATAAATAGAATGAATCCCATGACGTGTGCAAGTTGACCGAAATACATATAGTTTAAACATATAGTGCAATATCTTTCAAATAAGATTTTGCTAGGGCAGGGGTGCCCACACTTTTCTGGCCCGAGATCTACTTTTCCATTGGACAGGTCATCAAGATCTTAATAATTTTTTTTAGGCTTTTATATTGAAACCTGTTTACACACATCATGTTGGTATTGGGCGGCACGTTGGGTTAATGGTTAGCACTTCAACCTCTCAGCACTAGGGATTCCCGGTTCGAATACCCATCTGGGTGGAGTTTCCATGCCCTCCCCGTGTCCGCTTGGGTTTCCTCCGGGTTCTCCGGTTCTCTTCCACAATCCTAAAACATGGATCAAGTCGATGAAGTTCTCCAAATTGCCCCATATAGAGTGTGTCTGTGGGAGTGATTGTGCTCAGTGATAGATTGGCGTCCTGTCCTGGGTGTATCTGCCCAGCACCCGGAACGTTCTCCTCTGTATGGGCATGGGAAACCCCCCCCCCGTGACCCTAATAGAGGATAAAGTGGAAGATAATGGATGGATTGATGGACGTTGATGTATTGAGCACCCCTGTCATAGGGTTTATCGTCTTTAGTTCTTATACAATTCTAATTATTGTGTTGTTTTGTTGCTGTTGACATACATGTTGGCTTAATGCTTAGCATGTTCTCCTCTCAGCGCTAGGGATTCCGGGTTCGAATCCCAATCTGGGTGGAGTTTCCATGTCCTCCCCATGTCTGCGTGGGTTTCTTCCGGGTTCTCCAGTTTCCTCCCACAGTCCAAAAACATGGATCAAGGTCATTTGAATTCTCCAAATTGCCCCATATAGAGTGTGTGTGTGTGTGTGTGTGTGTGTGTGTGTAAGTGAATGAGTGTGTTCCCAGTGATAATTTGGCACCCTGTCCTGGGTGTATCTGTACGTTCTCCTCTGGATGTGCATGGGGAACCCACGCCGTGAACCTCGTAGAGGATAAAGAGGAAGATAATAGATGGATGGATGGATGTGCAATGACAATAAAGTAATCTTATCTAATTTTCAGACAGAACATTCTGGAGTACCAACATATACCTCTGTGGGGGTCCTGATCATCGGAGAACATGCTAAAGCAGACGACCAGAGTATGTACACCAACACCAATAAATGGACTGCAATTTATGGAACTAAAAGTCTATCGATATGATCAGAGGAACTTAAAGACAGACGGCGAGTGTGCCTGAGGAGGTGTACATAGTAAAATGGCCGGTGAGTGTATATATCTGTGCACACACACACATGTACCAGTGGCAGCTGGTCCATAGTGGGCGCTGGGGTGCCGTCCCCTTAAAATTGTTCAGATATTAAACAGAATTAATTATGAACTGCAAAATAGTTAACTATAAATGTATTTGTATGTTGTGTCTAATACACATGTTAGAATAAATAAATACAAGTAATTGCCCCCATTGTGTACACTTCCTATGTACAGGGCGCCGGTCTAATAAGTGTGTATGTGGGCAAACAAACTTTTGGCAAGCATGTGATCTGAGGCTTATTTCTAATTGGTTATTTTAGGTTTTTCCGGACATACATTCGAGTGTGTCACTATTGGTAGTGTGTTATCCATCCATCCATTATCTTCCACTTTATCCTCTATTATGGTCGAGGGGGGGTTCCCCATGCCCATCCAGGGGAGAAGGTTTCAGGTGCTGGGCAGATACACCCAGGACAGGGCGCCAATCTATCACTGGGCACACACTCACTCACACACACTCTATATGGGGCAATTTGGAGAACTTAATTGACTTGGAGAATTCAAATGACCTTAATCCATGTTTTTGGACTGTGGAAGGAAACCGGAGAACCCGGAGGAAACCAACGCGGACACAAGGGATTCCCGGTTCGAATCCCCATCTGGGTGGAGTTTCCATATTCTCCCCGTGTCCACGTGGGTTTCCTCCGGGTTCTCTGGTTTGCTCCCACAGTCCAAAAATATGGATCAAGTCAATTGAGTTTTCCAAGTTGCCCTATATAGAGTGTGTCTGTGTGAGTGAGTGTGTGCCCAGCGATAAATTGTTGTCCTGTCCTGGGTGTATCTGCCCAGAGTCCAAAACGCTCTCCCCTGGATGGGCATTGGGAACCCCCCCGCGACCCTAATATAGGATAAAGCGGAGGATAATGGATGAATGGATGGATGGATGCGCCCCCCCTTAATTTTTTGCCACTGATAATCTGCTATTGATCATCAAAAGGCTTATATTGTGGTTACTATCTCACATAGAGTCTTATACAAGATGTCAGTTAGTTCTCACATCATCCCTTATTTCCTGTCATCTGTTTTTAATTGTAAAGAGAGTCGTCAATCTCTCAGCTGCTACCCTACGCAAAGCTGTTTCCTTTTTTATATGGAGTTACATCTGCAGGCGGGTTGGCGTAAACACAACCATTTTCATTCCCTTTAATGTACTGCACTGGGAGAACGAAACATTGTTATTGCTTCATTAGATGCATAAATCTCAATGCAGCGTTAATTGTACACTATGAATGAAGTCGCAGTATTAATGTGATGCTCTAATAAATGTTCCTTACATGCTTTATGAAAATAAATGGAGTCCTTATAGTTGCAGCAAAAGCTAATGGTTCACAGCTATTCAGAAGGGACGAAAAGAGAAAAGCTAGTGCACGCCGGAGCAGGTGATTATAAAAGCGCAGATGCATGTCTCACAGACAATAAAGTACTTGTAGTCATAATCAGGTACATACACTTAATGAGCCCAGATTCAACTGTTAACAACCAGAAGCCTATTAAAACGCATTAGAGTTATAGCTAACTACCTAACTACAGACTTTGATGATATGAGAGTACAGACTTTGGATAGCGGGGAAGAATTTATCAACGTACAGGCACTCAGTGATGTTCAGTGTGAATGCCACAGGAATCTACAGATTTTATTCAGCATTTTTAAAGTGACTAACAATCAAGTTACAATGTATGTCATGTTCAATTTGTTAACTAACATAAACGTACCATATAGATAGACTTTGTACTTTAAGAAATACAGTGACTAGTCTATCCATCCATCATCTACCACTTATCTGGGTCTGGGTCCCACACATCCCTATCCCCAGCTACCTCTTCCAGCTCTTCCGGGGGCACACCGAGGCATTCCCAGGCCAATTGAGAGACATAATCTCTCTATTATGTCCTGGGTCTTCCTTGGGGTCTTCTCCCCATACCATATAAATAGACAATGTATGCTAAGAATTACAGTGACTATAGTCGATCCATCTATTATCCACCTCTTGGCCAGGTCCAGGTCGCGGGGGAAGCAACCTAAGCAAAGTCGCCCACACGCCCCTATCCCCAGCTACCTCTTCCAGCTCTTCCAGGGGCACACTGATGCGTTCCCAGGCCAATCAAGAGACGTAATCGCTCCATTATGTCATGGGTCTTCCTTGGGGTCTTCTTCCCATACCATATAGATAGACAATGTTTGTTAAGATTTACAGTGACTGTAGTTCATCCATCCATCATCTACCACTCGTTTGGGTCTGGGTCCCACACGTCCCAATCCCTAGCTACCTCTTCTAGCTCTTCCGGGGGCACACCGAGGCATTCCCAGGCCAATCGAGAGACATAATCTCTCTATTATGTCCTGGGTCTTCCTTGGGGTCTTCTTCCCATACCATATAGATAGACAACGTACTTTAAGAATTACAGTGACTGTATTCCATTCATCTATTATCCACCGCTTAGCCGGGTTTGGGTCACGGGGGCAGCAACCTAAGCAAAGATGCCCACACATCCCTCTTCCAGCTTAACCTCAAGCAGCAGTTCTACTCTGAGCCCTTCCCAAAACTTATGACCAAACTTACACTATCTCTAAAGAGTAGGCCACCCACTCTGTCTATTTATTTTGACGGCATTCTTTCATTTACAACCCAGATTTCGTGGCCATAGTTGATGGTAGGCATGTGGATTGATCGGTAAATTGAGATATTTGCCTTTTGGCTCAGCTCCCCCTTCACCATAATGGACAGGAGCAGAGTCCTCACCAGTAGTACATCTTTTTATTTATTTATTTTAGTACCGTGGGCGGGACTTGGTGGTTGGTGGTAAGCACGTACCATAGCACGTACTGGTTAGTGATAGATTAGCTAACCACTTGTATAAGATTAAGTGGAAGATAATGAGATGAGATATTGTGTTAGTCCCCTGTTGGTTCTCTGTTCTCTGTTGGTCAGGAGCATCACATAACAGGTATCATTTGGGTGGTGGATTTTTTATTGTCAGTTCTGCAGTGACACTGATGCGATGAGGGGGGTTTAGTGAGAGAATTCCATTGTGGTGCTACCAGCAGGAGACTTGTTTGTCTCATTTCCATTCATAAAGGGTAAATAAGCTTTAGATTGCAACATCAAAAAGCCTACCTACCCCTGACTTGGTGAGTGAGACACTTTCCAAAATAAATGTTAAAAGACGATATTTTCAGAACCGTACAGATTGGTCCATGCTTCCGGTTCTGCTGGATAAAAGGGACCGTGGTTATGATTGGAGTCAATTGCGAAGTGGCTGCAACAATCCTTGGAAAGCAGCAGGCCTCTGCTTGTATCTCAATTTCCAGATGGTTTCTCAAGCTCCAAGCTTTTTACTTCCAATCTGACCTGGCACACAAAAGCAAATATCATCTGCTTGAGTGGTCATGGCAGAAATGCAATTATAGCCCTGTTGACTCAAAAAGGGGATGCTAGGTCCTGTCCTCTACCCAGAGGAAATGACTCATACACATGCTGAAGGTCTCGTGAGTCAATAATGACTGCTTGATGAGGAGCAAAGATGGATCTGACAGACAACAGCACGAGAACGAAAAAACAAAAGCAAGAGGGCTTTAGAAAGCAGCTGGAGCATTGCAGCAACTTGATTATGGTGGTGGTGGTGGTGGTGGTGGGGCCGCCGATGTGCAGTTGGATTAAAAGCATGCTTTCTAAGTAAATTGGATAATAAATACAGCTCTGGCATTTACAGTCTGATTGTGGGATAAAACCAAAACACGAAACAGAAAGAAAGCCAAGAGACAACAAAACAGAAAAAGCACTATTTAAAAGGAAGGTTAGTTCAATAATCTGGACCAGACCTGGGAATTTTACGGCCATGGAGCCACATTCGACCCTGGTCTTGTGGCTGTCCCTGCGAAGTCATAAATTGCATAAATATATTTATTTTCTCCAAAATAAAAGCTACACACTTCCTTTTTTGCATCGTGTGCAACCCTACCTCTATACCCACCTCCAACCCTAACTCTAAATACCTCTGACCCTAAATCCCCTCAAGGCTAAATCTGAATCCCTTTAACTCTATACCCCCCCAACCCCAACTGAATCCTTAAATCCTTCCAACCCTTACTCTAAATACCTCTGACCCTAAATCTCCTCAAGGCTAAATCTGAATCCTTAAATCCTTCCAACCCTGGCTCTGAATGCCTCTAACTCTAAATTTCCCCAACCATAATTCTAAATCCCTCTAACCCTAAATCCATTTAACCCTAACTCTGAGTCCCACCAACTCTAAATGCCCCAAACCCTAACTCAAAATCCCTTTAACACTATAGCCCTGAACCATAATCTGAATCCCTCTAACCCTAAATCCCCCAACCATAACTCTGAATCCCTCTAACCCTATATTTCCCGTAACCCTAATTCTAAATCCCACTGACCCTAAATCCTCCCAACCCTCACTCCAAATCCCTTTAACTCTATACCCCCTCAACCATAACTCTGAATCCTTCTAACCCTAAATCCCCCCAACCATAACTCTGAATGCCTCCAGCCCTTAATTTCCCCTAACCCCAATTATAAATCCCAGTAACCCTAAATCCCCCCCAACCCTCACTCCAAATCCCTTTAAATCTAAACCCCCCCAACCATTACTATGAATCCCTCTAACCCTAAACCTTTACCAACCCTAACTCTGAATCTCTAAATCCTTCCAACCCTAACCCTAAATGTCTCTAAGCCTAAATTTTCCCCAACCCTAACCCTGAATCCCTCTAACCCTAAATCTCCCCAAACCGCCATACATCCAAGTCATGTAACTTAAAGTGAACTGAATATAATAAACAGTGAATGTGTTTTACCACATCCACAGCTCCGTCAGACAATTTTGTACCATTAGCACTGGGATAGGCTCCAGCACCTTCTGCAACCGCTAGCTACATTGAAAGTAAATTAATAACATAAAGATTAATGAAATGCCAACAAGCGGAATTCAACTCAGCAGGATTTCGGCGAGGATCCTACATATTCATTGCTTAAATGCCTCCGTGATATTTTAGTTGTACCTCTTTAGAGGACATGCTAACACTTAACCTCCTGCTATTAATTTCCCAAATTGACTTAAGCTAATTGCGGGCCATTATTCTGTGTATGATACATTAGTAGAATAGTCACCTTCAGACCTGTTCTGATGTGTTTGCTCATTTGGACTATTGAAAAATCGTGTTTGGCTTGTAATGTAGTGGCTTAGCGGCCGAAAGTAAAGGGAGCCGAACCTAATGGAGGCAGTCATTCCCCTTCAGAATCCACTAACTTCGGCATGCGGATCCTTCAAAGACTTAAGCATCTGTGATGGGCAAAACTTCCCATTTATCGGGGAATAGAATGCTTTTTAAAACGCCCCATGCATATTTAAAGCCTGGGTGGCGAGTAAGTACATCGGTTTACCTCCGAACGTCGTGTTTTCCTCCATTTAAGACAATAATCAAACACTATGGGTTACATTTTTATCGCTTGATGAACCCTAAATTGGACACTCTAAGAGATTTTGGGAGTCTTTAATGAGCTGGCTGAAAGGAGTTTATAGGAAGCGTGAAGGCATTTTAAAAAGCCAACAATCAATAGAGATCTATCAGCGGGGAACTTTTAAACGGGGGAGAATGGGATCCTTTAAAAGGGTAAGGGACTTTATGGCGTTAAGTAAGTACCACTTGTGTGTAAGTGTTGAGGGTGGGAGTGTGGAGTTAGTTATAAGCAACTGTGTTCTGTGTGTGTATTGGAACAGCGTACAGTGTTGTTAATCCACATTAAGGAGACAGGATAGGCATGGCAGAGGTCAGCCCGGAGACTTCGGAATAAGCTCTTTGACATCAACTACTGCACTTTTTTTCCAACCTCTGCTGACAACGGCGACTGCCGACTATAAATACCGCTTGCCAGAACCCGAGCAATATATCCTGGATCAAATATACAAATGTGTTTTATGGAGGTCAGCATGCAGCCGGCCGCATCTCGGCGTGGATGGAACATAACTTTAATTCAAGGTTATCGCCAACACGCCATATGCTCTCACACACACACACACACACACAGACACACACACACATCATTCATTTCCTTCAAGGTGGATGGTTCATCTAGGGAACAAAAGAAAATGCCAGAATGTACAGGATGTACTTGAGTGTACAACTTAAAGTTTGGTTGTTGTTGGAATCCAGCTGAGCATCTATTATCATCTCTGCAAACAAAACCTAATTATGTATTGATTTTGTAAAATACTGATTCAGTCTTGTCCACCAGATGGACACATTACATTCAGATGTTTGGTTCAGTCTGATGCAGGGTTCTCAATTAGGCTCCAGATTTCTGATGGTCATTAAGTCCGACCCACTTTTGTAGAATACAAACCAAACAAAGGTATTTTTGAAAAATAGCCTTCAAAAACTTGCCCACAATGAATTAATATCCCAATTTCAAGTACTCTGGGATATTTTTTGCCATCTTTCAATTCGTCATTTTGTCTTCATTCATCATTAGAACTGTAAAAAAGAGGGGTAACAAGCAAACAAATGGTGGTTGCTATGGCGACAAGAATCCTGCGTGTGTCTGATGCATGCCTCTTACTATGTTTTTTGCTTTTCAAGATAAAAAACAAGTATAAACATTATGAATAATCATTCATCCATTATCTTCCTCTTAATTCTCTACTACGGTTGCCCATCCAGGCAAGAACGTTTCAGGTGCTGGGCAGATACACCCATGACAGGGCGCCAATCCATCACTGGGCACACTCACTCACACAAACACATACACAAACACACACCATATGGGGCAATTTAAAGCAGCCGATTCACGTGATTAAGTGATTTATTTTGCCTAGTGTGCATACACATAGCGGAATTTGTCCTCCACATTTAACCCATCCGTGCAGTGAAACACACAAACATATGTACACACACTGGTGAAGTGACCACATGTGCCCGGAGCGGTGGGCAGCCTTAAATACGGTGCCCAGGAAGCAATTGGGGTCAGGTGCCTTGCCCAAGGGCACTTCAGCCATAGTACTTAATGGGACAGGGAATCAAACCGGAGTTCTTCAGGTCACAAGGCTGCTTCCTCAACCACAAAGCCCATGACTGCCCCATGAGTAGTCTGATTTACCTTGAATCCATGTTTTTAAACAGTGGAAAATGAAGAACCTGGGGGAAACCCCATCGAAACTCCATGGGATCAGAACCTGGATCCTCAGCACTGAGAGGCGGACATGCTAACCATTAAGCCACCATGCCACCCCAGAGCATTATTATTTTTAATGTATTTAATAACCCACACTGACACATGGAGAACATCGAAACTCCACCCTTATCGGGATTTGAACCTGGATCGCCAATACTGAGAGTTGGACTTACTACCACCACAACACCATAGATGTTTAGTATCTGATTAAAATAAAAATAAAAAATTCTCACAGCGTTTACCACTGCAAAATGGTGGAACGATTTTCCCAACTCTGTCCGTAAGGCAGAATCACTAAGCAGTTTTAAGAAACTACTGAAGACGCAGCATCAAATAACAATTAGGTTTGATGAATTTACAGTAGGCGGCACGGTGGCTTAGTGGTTAGCACGTTCGCCTCTCAGCGCTAGGGATTCCCGGTTTGAATCCCCATCTCGGTGGAGTTTCCATGTTCTCCCCGTGTCTGCGTGGGTTTCCTCCGGGTTCTCCGGTTTCCTCCCACAGTCCAAAAACATGGATCAAGTTAATTGAATTCTCAAAATTGCCCCGTTTAGAGTGTGTCTGTGTGAGTGAGTGTGTGCCCAGCGATGGATTGGCGCCCTGTCCTGGGTGTATCTGCCCAGCGCCCGAGACGTTCTCCCCTGGATGGGCATGGG
>JAFMOD010000306.1:575418-610381 GCA_019802435.1 Corydoras maculifer | reverse complement strand
CTGCGTGGGTTTCCTCCGGGTTCTCCGGTTTCCTCCCACAGTCCAAAAACATGGATCAAGTTAATTGAATTCTCAAAATTGCCCCGTTTAGAGTGTGTCTGTGTGAGTGAGTGTGTGCCCAGCGATGGATTGGCGCCCTGTCCTGGGTGTATCTGCCCAGCGCCCGAGACGTTCTCCCCTGGATGGGCATGGGGAACCCCACCGCGACCCTAATAGAGGATAAGCGGGAGATAATGAATAATGAATTTACAGTATTGTTGGTTTTCTCCATAACTTCTGACTTGTAATGTTCTCATGACTAAATGTAAATTTATATAAATGTTTAGTATCTGATTAAAATAAAAAATAAAAAATGCTTATGAAACGTGACATATGTACCAGGTCTTAAAATATTTTAACCTTATATATTAGACATACTTGGTCTAATCTGTGGTCCCTAATGAAAACGTTTCACTCTTTTTATCTTCACCTCCCCAGCATGACCCCTAGTTCCAATAAGTTGAGAGTATTTCGTTATATCCATGGTAACTCAGTCAGGAGAGATGTGTTGACTGTTGATAAGGAAACAGGGGGGATGACGTAAACCATATCCAACTGTGATCTGAGAACAGACCTGGTGTCTAATTAGTTCTCAGATAATCCCTTCGTTTTCCATGAGCTGGATCCATGGCTTTCCATCTGGGACTGGACCAGATCCTGAATCTCTGGGTGGGAAAAGGAGGGGCAGACACAACAACAGATTGCACGTATAACTGTAAGCCTGGCACGCAGTTTAAGTTTTTTTTTTTTTTTCCTGCTCCTATTATATGAACAATTACTGATTATCCAAGTGTAATGAAACAGATTATTTAAATTCAGAGCATTGTTCATTTTAACAGAGGTCACGCCAAACATAATGCTCAGCATACGGAAGACGGTACGATGGTGCCCAATGTTTTCTTTGTGTTAATCAGGGAGTCGGCATAAGGACCAAAAAATGCAACGGAGATCTCATTATCGGGACTTGGGAATAACATTGAGTCATCAAATAGTAATTAAACTATAAATATATATCACTGGTTAGCTGTGCATCAGAATTCTGTGACAAACCAATGAGTTCCTAATGAGCCCAAACATGAGGCTTAGTGTTCTGCCATTAAGCTAAGCTTAACAAATCAGTGTTTTGTCCAATGAGGAGTCTACAAGTGTAATTGAGTTAGAGAGAACTTGTGATGACGTCTCCTGAAAATGGTGTCAACGCTCATTAACACAATTTGTTGCTTCTGGGTCTGTTTTTTTTTTTTTTTTGGAAAATAAAAACTTTATTTAACTAACCAAGAGAAAAACAAATACACAGCACCAAATGAAACAGTATCCACATCACCTGTAGTTGTGCACGCTAGCACTAATCACCATGGCCACCAATCAGTGGTGTTGCTGCTCGAACCTTGCTGAGGTGGTGACATCTTGAGGCACTTACTGGTGGTTGTAAAGTAGAGGTGTGGATTTGTATAGAAAACACACACACAATGGCACCCTTATTATTAGTTTGGGATCGAGGTATAAATTGAAATCTGGGTGGAGGTTTCATGTTCAACCTGTAGGTTTTCTCCAGGTTTCCTTCCACACAGATATAAGGTGAATTGGCTGCTCTAAATTGCCCCTATCTCACGGCTGCTATATTTTATATTTTATGTTACCTTAAACTACTATATTTTTATATTACATTTTTATTATAACACTTCTATATTTATGTTTTTTATTTTATTATATTCCTCTCTCTCTTTCTCTCTCTCTCTCTCTCTCTCTCTCTCTCTATAGAGAGAGAGAGAGAGAGAGAGAGAGAGAGAGAGAGAGTTTTTTTTCAATAATTTATTATTTTTATTATTATTTTATAAGGTGGCTTAGTGATTAGCATGTTCTCCTCAGTGCTAGGGATTCCAGGTTCGAATTCCAATCTGGGTGAAGTTTCCATGTTCCATGTTCTCCCGGTGTCCACATGGGTTTCCTCCGGGTTCTCCAGTTTCCTCCCGGTTTATCTGCCCAGCGCCCGAAAAGTTCTCCCCTGGATGGGCATGGGGATCCCCCCGTGACCCTAGTAGAAGATAAAGTGGAAGATAATGGATGGATGGATGGATGGATTATTTTAAAATCCTTAAAATTCTACTTAGGGTAAATTGGGCCCGTGAAACACAATTCAGTTTATACCACATGTACCACATGTTATATAAATGGCAATGTCTTCTTGAATCCTTGAAACATCACAGACAATAAACAGACAAGCATCTGGTGAGATCCATTACCTCACCTGCTTCACTAGCTCCGCCTCCAGTTCCCGAATCGGAGTTTGACCACTGCTCAGACGTCACTCAATGATATCAAAACCTGATTTAACCTGGATGATGATGATATGAAGTCTAATAATGTATAAAGCAAGTGTCATAGAATCTCATACTTATGTTTTTCACTTATGTTTAAGGCTTTCGACAACATCGGTAATAAAACCTTAATCAGACTCAGAGGGCCGAGTGTTATGTTATTATTCTTAGAAAAAAAAGAAACGCTGCCAGTATTGATCCAGAGATGATTGGGCCTTGCCCGCTAATTTCCCAGATCACATTATGAGAGTGAAGGCACTATATAGATATTTTGTGCCAGCTCTGAGAGAGGTTTTGTTGAAAAGAGACAGGTGACTGTACTGCTGAACAAGGAACTGTGAATCATTTCTGCAGGCACTGCTATGTGCCCTAGGGGCAATGTAACTCACGACTGCCAAACATTTCAAGTCTCGCACTCTATCCCTCTTTCTCTACCTTTTTGCTGGTTCAATAGATTTTGCCCCACCCGGTGTCCGAAACTCCAGCATTAAGCACAGCTCAGATCAGAGTAATTCACATTCAGATGTGCCTCTTAGGTCTGACTTCTTCACTCCTCCTGGTGATCTTAATCTGGGGCACGTGCTCATTAGAAAAAAAGTCCTCCAGCACTAATGACCCTGATGGAAATTGGACTCGACCCTGGACGAGCACAAGATTACACGATTTTAATTATTTTACAAAAACCCTGCAATAGTGGAAAAAAAAAGATAATATCAACAGAGCTGTTACGAACAGCAAGAGCCACAATTGGCCATCTGTAAAATACGTGCCGGCCAAATTGGATTTTAAATGCACTTTATCGTCTAGAAGGAAGGAAGGAAGGAAGGAAGGAAAAAGTGTTCTATGCGAAGGCTGGAATGGCAGGTCTCTCTCTCTCTCTTATGGGCACAGGTGATCGGTATATAATAATTATCAGCGATACCAGCTCACTCTGTCGCCCATCTTATACAGTATGAATCATTTTCATGTCTTCTTGGTTCTTGCGAAGATTGCACATAAGCTGGAATGACAGAACCTGATGAATAGGAGACATTACAACGCTAGCTGCTCATTCGCACCAACTGGATTGATTAAAAATGAATACGATGGCATAAAAAAAGAACATGCTGGGGTGTCATAGCCATCCTCCAATCATGGGAACCTGTTAATTTAATGTACTATTGCAGATCACTCAGTATTTGGTCCCGTAAAGGAACCCAGTCGTTCTTGGCCCTCTAATACACACCATTTGCACAAAGATGAGAATGTGATTTAAAACAATTGGAAGTGTAGAACTATGAATGATTTTAATAACATAATAATCTTATGTTTCAAATGATGGTTGGTTATTGGAAGAGAGTTGACTGCACCCTCATTTGCCCAGTAGGTATTAACCTTGTCTTATAATTTAAAGGTCATGTGGAAGTCTTCTTTAAGAGTCCCTGAGGGGTGTCATGGCTTATATTTGATGTGTTCATGCTTGTAAAGTGGGTTTGGGATACATTCAGGGAATGCACAGTCAGTATAGTTAAAATGGTATTTAATTATTAACCAGTGGGTGGAAAGGTGGGGTAGTGGTTAATACGTTCGCCTCTTAGGTTTGAATCCTGACCTAGGTGGAGTTTCCATGTTCTCTCCGTGTTTGCGTGGATTTTCTTTGATGTAGATGTGACACTGGAGAAAATAAAGGTTGCAGACTCGTGTTGTGATGACAATTACGTTGTGTTTTTACTTAACAAGCATTGCCATGTACATATCGTGTGTAAACCCTTTTACTGTCTGACATATCCCATGTAAACTATATTACAGAAATAACATTCTACATCGGGCGGCACGGTGGCTTAGTGGTTAGCATGTTCTCCTCTCACCACTAGAGATTCCCAGTTCGAATCCCAATCTGAGTGAAGTTTTTATGTTCTCCCCGTGTCTGCGTGGGTTTCCTCCGGGTTCTCCGGTTTCCTCCCACAGTCCAAAAACATGGACCAACTCAAGTTCTCCAAATTGCCCCATATAGAGTGTGTTTGTGTGTGTGTGTGAGTGTGTGCCCAGCAATAGATTGGCGCCTTGTCCTGGGTTTATCTGCCCAGCGCCTGAAACGTTCTCTCCTGGATGGGAATGGGGACCCCCGCGACCCTAATATAGGATAAAGCAGAAGATAATGGATGGATGGAACATTCTACATCCGGGTTCTTTACATTGCCCCTATATAGTGCGTGTGTCTTTGTGAGTGTATGCCCAGTGATGAATCGGTGCCTTTCCTCTGAATGGGCATGTGGAAACCCAATTGAGACGAGAAAATTTGCAATATTCATCCTTCCATCCATTCATTTATTATCTTCCGCTTAATTCTCTACTTGGGTCATGTCCAGGGGAGAATGTCTTGGGCGCTGGGCAGATGCATCCAGGACATGGCGCCAATCTATCACTGGGCACACACTCACTCACACAGACACACTTTATATAGGCCAATTTGGAGAATACAATTGATTTGATCCATGTTTTTGGACTGTGGGAGGAAACGGACACGGGGAGAACATGGAAACTCCACCCAGATTGGGATTCGAACCGGGAATCCCCAGAGCTGAGAGGAGAACATGCCAACCACTAAGCCAATAATGCCACCTATATATAAATACAACGAGCATCAACCACCTAGTTATGTTTTTTACTCCAAAAGGCTCTGTTAAGATGGGTTGTTTGGATTGCTGGTACTTTTACATGATGCTAAGTTACCTGCTCACGCCACCATCTTCTACAGGGGGGTGTTCTAATGCAAATACAGCCATGGATACCATAGCAACTGTGGAGAAGCAAGGAAAAACAGTATTGACAAATACTAATGAGTGAGCAGTATCAGAGTTATTTCATGAGGTGCACCTGCTGATTTTCATATTTCCAGACTCTGTGTGTACTGTTCACCAAGCTGCAGAGCAGGTGATTAGTCTCTCTGCCTTATCTTTCTGTAGCTATTAATTTTATTAGATATACAGTACCTGTTTTTAACCTTATGATCTATTTTGGCTTAAGATATACAGTACGAGGCAAATGTTTGGACACGCCCACTTCTTCTCCTTCACTTACCATATAGATGGACTTTGTAGTTTTATAATTCCAGACTGTAGTCCATCTGTGTTCTGGTGTTTGTCAGTCCCCTGTTGGTTATCAGTTCTCTGTTGGTCAGAAGCATCACAGAACAGGTATCATTTGGGTGGTGGATTGTTTATTGTCAGTTCTGCAGTGACACTGATGTGGGGGAGGGGTGTTTTAGTGCAGCAGTGCTGCTGTAGTTTTATTTCTCCACCTCCGAGACACTGCTGGGATAGGAATAACACACCAACCTAATAATCCCTGCTCTGTGGTGGTACTATTGGGGTCCTGACGATTAGAACAGAGTAAAGGGGACGTACACAGTATGTACTGTAGAAGACAAACATATGAACTACAGAATGGAATTGGAGAACTACAAAGTCCATCATGCAGGTCGTGGAACTGAGAACATGTACAATAAAAGGTACAAAAATGGGCGTGTCCAAAGGTTTTACTGCTACTGCATACACTAATGAATAGGATGTAGCATGTATTGTAAGTGGGCGGCACGGTGACTTAGTGTTTAGCATGTTCTCCTCTCAGCACTAGAGATTCCCGGTTCGAATCCCCATCTGGGTGGAGTTTCCATGTTCTCCCCGTGTCCGCGTGGGTTTCCTCTGGGTTTTCCGGTTTCCTCCCACAGTCCAAAAACATGGATCAAGTCAGTTGAGTTCTCCAAATTGCCCCATATAGAGTGTGTCTGTGTGAGTGAGTGTGTGTCCAGTGATGGATTGGCGTCCTGTCCTGGGTGTATCTGCCCAGTGCCCGAACTGTTCTCCCCTGGATGGGTATGGGGAACATAGTAGAGGATAAAGCGGAAGATAATGGATGGATGGATGGATTGTAAGTTCAAAATCAAGGACGCAATTACCAAAGAAAATGAAAGAACAAAAAGCTTTAATAAGGTAAAACAAATGATATAAATAACTCTAAAAATAACCGAGTGTTTCTGACAGACACAGGCGTTGACGTTAATATTGTAACCAATGAAGCTTTTTCACCACTTCATTTAATATAGAGCTTGTGTATATACAATTCCTCCTGATTTCATGAAAATAGAACAAAAGCAATGACTACAAGACATTTGTGCTCGGTTTTCACTTTCAGTGCAACTAATTGAGTTTTAATTCCTTCTGCTTTCAAAGTAATCCGAACGGCAGTTTGGAGCTTTAGCTACACTTTGTCAGAGCTTAACAGTTTTATGCTACGTTTACTCAGGTGAAAAGATATTTACATCCACATCTGCTATTAGAGAATGACATTAATTTCATGGAGCTTATTACCACCTGCCAACTGCAAATCCTGTAACATTAGAGGAAGGAACAAAAGACCAGAGGAACAGAGAGGATGAATCGGTTTATGCAATTATACAACAATTATACAATTATACAGTGGGGTTTCCGCCCACTGTCATAAAAGGTAGAACATGGATTTAAGGTAAATTGATGCTTTAAATTGCCCCATATGAAGTGTGTTTGTGTGAGTGAATGTGTGCCCAGCGATAGACTGGCATCCTGTCCTGTGTGTATCTGCCCAGTAGAGGAAACGTTCTCATCAGAATGTGCATGGTGCACACACACACACACACACACACACACACACACACGCACACACATACACACACAGCATATATATATATATATATATATGTGTGTGTGTGTGTGTGTGTGTGTGTGTGTGTGTATGTGTGTGTGTATATATATATATATATATATATATATATATAGAGAGAGAGAGAGAGAGAGAGAGAGAGAGAGAGAGAGAGAGAGAGAGATTCGAATCTGCGCTGAGTGGAGATTACATATATTAAATATGTATAACTTATAACTATATATAGTTTACGATTCCCTTTATTTACATGTCCACTCTGGTTGCTTGGTTTTAAGTGTCTGAAGTAGCATTCTGTGTGAAAAAGGGTTAAGTTGTTGGCCCGTATCTGCATGATTTTATTAAAAATGCTGCTGCTACATCATTACATAATAGCATAATTGCATGAATGAGTAGGCATACAAGTGTTTATAATAAAGTGCTCAGTGAGTGTGTGTAATACACCGTCCAGACGTTTGTATGGTTCATTTAAAAACAATGTCTGCTGTAATACATTTGAGGTTCCACTCCAAGGACAAATAATCTATAAGATTCCCAATGCTCTCTTCAAATCTACTATTTTAGAATAGTACTGAAAACAGGGTTGTTTGATTTAGTGTGGACTTTATATTGAGGATGATTTTGGTTTATCTCTATCCTGGTTGTTCAATAACTCGGTTCAAATCCCTGTTTTCATTTTTTTCAGCTTACTTTTGATTACACTGGTGAGTGGTGGTTTGAGTCCCACTGGGATTTTGCAGCCCACCGCTTTAGTGTCCACATAAACTGTACACAATAACCGCCTTCCATCACAGGGCTTAATTAGAGCCAAGGATTAGGCTATTTGGATAGGCCTCTAGAGGCAGATTTGGTTCCTCTGGGAACACTATGTTACCCTAGGCTCAGCTTTTTAAATGCTGAGTGCATTTTAGTGTAGCATCCTAATTGCTTCAGTGATTGCTTGTTGCACTAGACTAGCAAATCCACAGCGTGTGGCCTCACACAGCCCCTCGAGGGATGTTGCACGACCAAAGTTTTCAAAAATCACTGAAAAAAAGTAGTTTTAAGTTTGGCAAGCGGGAGGAATCGCTGTCACATGTGAAGTGGCCTCTACATGGGCTTTTGAATGTACTGGGGAAGAGAAGATGAAGTACTGATGACTGTCAATAAATCAAACGGTCAGTTTATAATTTATTCATTCATTCATTCATTATCTTCCGCTTATCCTCTATTAGGGTCGCGGTGGGGTTCCCCATGCCCATCCAGGGGAGAACGTCTCGGGCGCTGGGCAGACAGACCCAGGACAGGGCGCCAATCCATCGCTGGGCACACACTCACTCACACAGACACACTCTATATGGGGCAATTTTGAGAATTCAATTAACTTGATCCATATTTTTGGACTGTGGGAGGAAACCGGAGAACCCGGAGGAAACCCATGCAGACACGGGGAGAACATGGAAACTCCACCCAGATGGGGATTTGCACCGGGAATCCCTAGCGCTGAGAGGCGAATGTGCTAACCACTAAGCCACCGTGCGGCTTGTTTATAATTTACATATGTTTAAATAGAAGTAAAGCTAGCATTGTGGTAAGTCACCTCCTGGCAAAAAGTCCTAAGTGCGATGGCAGGGTAGTGCCGGGATAAAGAACCTAAATCCCCCCTGGATCTGATCAGGATAAGTGGAGTCAAATAAATGGACGGCACAGTGGCGTAGTGGTTGACACGTCCACCTCTCAGCCCTGTGGATGCAGGTTTGAATCCGCTGACTTTTCTATCTTCCTAGAAACATTCTTCCCTGGATGGGCATGGTGAACCCTGCTAGGGGGGGTGGGGGGTTTCCCATGCCAATCCAGGGGAGAACATTTCGGGCACTGGGCAGATACACCCAGGACAGGGTGCCAATCTATCACTGGGTACCCTCACTCACACACACACTCTATATGGAGCAATTTGGAGAATTCAATTGACATTGATCCATGTTTTTGGACTGTCGGAGGAAACCGGAGAACATGGACAATTCATCCAAATGGGGATTCGAACGGGGAATCCCTAGCGCTGAGAGGAGAACATGATAACCACTAAGCCACCGTGCCCTAGTCAAAGTATAGAACATAATATAATTTGGGTGGTGTATTGTTTATTGTCAGTTCTGGAGTGACAATCAGGGGTTCTCACAAACAGATGGAACAAACTTTCTACCTGACTAATGCGTCTTTTCGTTATCCTTTCATTAATCCTTTGTGTCATGCATTGGGACTGAGAAGTGGCAGAAAAATAGCTCTATTAATTTAACCAGAGTGGAATAGGATAGTATATTTTTAGAGTCGCTTATTGTAATGATGGTCATGGGAATGCTGGAAACCATTTGGGCAATCATAAAGCAAAAGGCTGAAAAGATCCTGGACAGCTCACTTGTCGATCGTGAAGCAGCGGGACAAACAAATATCTAGGGGCAATTTAGTATCGCCAATTCATCTCCTGGGCGTTACGGTGGTTTAGTGGTTAGCACGTTCGCCTCTCACGTTCGAATCCCCGAACTGGGTGGAGTTTCTATGTTCTCCCCGTGTCCGTTTGGGTCTCCTCTGGGTTCTCCGGTTTCCTCCCACAGTCCAAAAACATGGATCAAGATCAATTGAGTTCACAAAATTCCCCCATATAGTGTGTTTGTGTGAGTGATTGTGTGTTCAGTGATAGATTGGCGCCCTGTCCTGGGTGTATCTGCCCAGCGCCCGAAACGTTCTCCCCTGGATGGGCATGGGGCCCACGACCCTAATATAAGATAAAGCGTAAGATAATGGATGGATGGACTTACCTCCTTGCATGTTTTTGGATTGTGGGGTAAAAACTGGAATGGCTCCCAAAGAATGCCCCTGCAGGCATAAAATAACATGCATACTCCAGTAAAGACCTGATCACGGAATCAAACCCGGGACCTTATTGCCACGAGTACATCTCTATACGCTGCTCATCCGTGCTGCCTGCAGTTAAAACAGGTGTTCTGAATAATTTGTGGACTGGGAATAAAGGGGTATGAACATCACACAGGATGTATATAGTGTAATAGTGCAAGGCAGCTGTCTGGCAGCTCTGCCAGGTTTACCCCGACCTGAGTAAGAACATTAGAATTTCAACAGATCTTGGAAAAGAACCCCTGGGGTCACGGAGCTGTATTTTAAAGCAGGTTTGGAAAGTCCTTTGCAGTGTGATATTTTTTTGTTTTTCGAAAAAAATTCAATAAGAAACAATAAATAAGTAAATAAAGTCGATTTGCATCACATATTGGAAAAGGAATACATAACAAATATCCAAAAAATTCTTACACTTAACTATGAATGAAATGAGTGGAAAGCACTACCCCATGGGCTTTACCAGCCTGCACTCCACGGCTACCTTAGTGAAAAATAATAAATGCATGCATCTCCTGCTCTCTCTCTAAATGAGCTCCAAACTAAATAATGCTCAGTGTCTGGGGACTGATTACTGTACATGAATGGGAAGTTTGCAAAAAGTTGTATCATTCCTGCACTGTGTTTGCACCAGTGTCAGCACACGGGCTTACAAACGCACCAGAATGACAACGAATCACCAAGAATTAACAGGAAAATCAGCAAAAACAGCTTCGCTCCACCTGAAACATTCTCCCCTGGGGGGCATGGTGAGCCCTGGTGATGGGTGATTTCCATGGACCCAGGAGACACACACTCACACAGACACACACATATTCAGAGGAAATTTAGAGCATCTAATTCACCTTGAATCCATGTTTTTGGACTGTGGGAGGAAATTATTATTATCCATCCATTATCTTCCGCTTTATCCTATATTAGGGTCGTGGGGGTTTCCTCATGCCCATTTAGGGGAGAATGTTTCGGGCGCTGGGCAGATACACCCAGGACAGGACGCCAATCTATCGGTGGGCACACACTCACTCACACAGACACGCACACATGCACACTCTATATGGGGCAATTTGAAGAACTCAATTGACTTGATCCATGTTTTTGGACTGTGGGAGGAAACCCACGTGGACATGGGGAGAACATGGAAACTCAGATGGGGATTCGAACCGGGAATCCCTAGTGCTAAGAGGCGAACAGGCTAACCACTAAGCCACCGTGCCGTCCCTATTATATTTAATAAAAACACTCTATATGGGGCAATTTGTTGAATTCTATTGACCTTGGTCCATGTTTTTGGACTATGGGAGAAAACTGGAGAACCCGGAGGAAACTCCACCCAGATTGGGATTCGAACCTGCAATCCCAGCACTGAGAGGAGAACGTGCTCACCACTAAGACACCATGCCACCTGCTTGGGGATACGGCTATGTGTATTTTATATACTGTATCTTGTATAAAAGGTTGCACTGTAACTTAGAAATAAAGAATGTGGAAACCTTTAATTCCAACCAATAGACTGTAAAATAAAGTAAAATAGTTTTTTAATACATAAATGTATTTCTGTTCTGTTCTTTTTCGACGACTTTAGATTAAGCCTTTGAGTGACTGCAGAGTGTGTGGATGTGTGTATAAATGTATTAGTTCTGGCAGGTGTGGGGATCCCCAGTGAAAGAAGAGATTTAATACTTCTTAGATCTCTGACAGAGCTGTACATTAACATATCCCACAATAGCACTTCAACTAATATTAATGCTACAGCGTATCTGTGTGTGTGTGTGTGTGTGTGTGTGTGTGTGTGTGTGTGTGTGTGTGTGTCTGTGTGTGTGTGTGTGTCATTTTAGTGAAGTGAAACAAACTTTTTCATTCTATTGAAGTCAACATCTTATCATTGTGTGTTGCAACTGTATGGGGATTTTGGGTTGTTTTAACTCCAAAATCCAACTGTTCCCCTGAAGCTTGGAGAAACTGCTAATCTCTACACATTTAAAGAATACCTGTACACTAAATATAAACAATGACAAATTTAACACTACGCTTTAGGAAGAATCACTAATTCATAATATGTAACACAAAATGGCATCGTGCGTCACGATAACTTAGCAGAATGCCGATAATAGTATTAATAATAATTGGATTAATAACAATGTACAAATGATTAATATATAGCTCCAGCATTTGAGTTAATTGGTAATTAGGATAAAAAGCCTTTATGCAACAAATTTGAGCGGGAATACTTAAGGTGCTTACAAATACAATACACAGATATCAAACTATAAAGAACAAATAGTTTTAATAAAAGAACAAAGAGATAATAATAATAATAATAATAATAATAATAATAATAATAATAATAATAATAATAATAATATAAGAGATAATAATTTAATAATATAAGAGAACTTATGTACTATATATATATATATATAATAAAATAAACATTGCATTTTAGAATTCTGGTTATCAATTTGGTTGTTACTTCCAGTTGACTGAGTTACTTCACTCTGTGGCGAGTTAGTGTCTGTGTGTGTGTGTGTGTGTGTGTGTGTGTGTGTGTGTGTGTGTGTGTGTGTGATTTAGTAAGTGCTGTAAGGGAACTAAAAACTCAGTGCACACACACACACGCATTCTGTCACTGCCTTCCCACAGAGTAAAGAAACTCAGTGATATATGTAGAGTGGGCGACATGTTGTATTAGTGATCAGCATGTTCTCCTCTCAGCGCTGGGGATCTAGGTTTGAATCCCAATCTGGGTGGAGTTTCCAATAACATGATTCAAGGTCACTTGAATTCTCCAAATTGCCACATGTAGAGTGTGTTTGTGTGTGAGTGAGTGAGTGAGTGAGTGTGTCCTGGGTGTATCTGCCCAGCGCCCGAAATGTATACGTGCGTTTAATGTAACAAACAATTTGCAGTAAAATGGCTACACTGAGCACCAAACAAATCTTTCAGGTGCTCCTTTAAAAAGCAGATCAAAAACTTCATGAGCACCCCTGTGTGTGTGTGTAATATATATATATATATATATATATATATATATATATATATATATATATATATATATATATATATATATATCAGTTCAGTCTAGCAGCTAAATCATGTTTCACAGATCCACTTCTTAACCACTACCTCATTTTTTTATTCCTGTTTTCATGGATGATACTGAAAGATGGACACACACATGTTCAGGTTTTGCAGATCCCAGTCTGCATTTGGACCTGTAAATCTCATCAGGCTCTTGACGCAGTAGAGTCTGTAGCGCTACAGCCACCTTTCTCCTTCTGCGCTGCCATTACTTATTCAGAGTGTTTGGTGGGAGCCATAGTGTCTGTGGCAGCATTTGCAGTGCAGCCCTATTGAACTGGGTTGTAATGGATGTAATACATCAATGCACTTGAGCTCAGCTTCTTTAATTAGGCATTCCCAGTCATTTAGTCAATGCCTCATCCTGCAATATTCCTCTCTTACTCCCCAGTCTAGAACAACAACAGACAAAACGACCGTCCCTGTAGCATTCGGTTCTGTGTCAATCATTCATAAGGTTGCAACATGTGTACTATATATATATATATATATATATATATATATATATATATATATATATATATATATATATATATATATATGGCGGCACGGTGGCTTGGTGGTTAGCACGTTCGTCTCTCAGAACTAGGGATTCCCGGTTTGAATCCCCATCTGGGTGGAGTTTCCATGTTCTCCCCGTGTCTGCGTGGGTTTCCTCCGGGTTTTCCGGTTTCTTCCCACAGTCCAAAAACATGGAACAAGTTAATTGAATTCTCAAAAATTGCCCCCTATAGAGTGCGTCTGTGTGAGTGAGTGTGTGCCCAGCGATGGATTGGCTCCCTGTCCTGGGGTCTATCTGCCCAGCGCCTGAGACGTTCTCCCCTGGATGGGCATGGGGAACCCCACCGCGACCCTAATAGAGGATAAGCGGGAGATAAGGAAAAAAAAGTTAATTCATTATTTAGTGACTAGGGAGTTACCGTCCAGCGTCACAATGCCATGTGAATGAAGAATTACTAAAATAATAAGAAGGAGCTGACTTATTTATAGCGACATCATGCATTTAGCCCTGATCATGCTTCTGCATAAGCCATCAAACATGCAGTGATGCTTTACAACCACCTGCCTTGTTAAACCAGTAGGGGTCACTGTTTCTGCAGCGGTAAGAAATTATTGATCCCATCTCTCATCTCATTATCTTCTGCCTAATCATTGACTAGGGTTGTGGGGGGTTCCCTATGCCCATTTAGAATAGAACTTTTCAGACTCTGCAGCTTAGTAGCTGGGCACTAATCCATCGCTGGGCACACACTCATTAACATTGACACACACATTATATTGGAGGGATTTAGATAATAACAGTTTAACGCAGCCAGTTCATCTTGAATCCATGTTTTTGGACTGTGGAAGGACACCGGAGAACCCAGAGAAAACCCATATGGACACGGGGAGAACATGGAAACTCCACCCAGATCAGGATTTAAACCTGGAACTCTAGTGCTGAAAGGTAGATGTGTTAACCACAATACCCTAACAATATAAAAGACAAAACCACACAACTCTAAAAGCATCCTTGAAGGAAGATTCATATTAAATCCATCCATTTATTCATTATCCTACATTTATCCTCTACTAGGGTCGCTGTGTGGTTCCCTATTACTATCCAGGGGAGAACACTCTGAGCAGATACACACAGAAAGGGTGCTAATCTATCGCTGGGCACACACTCACTCACACAGACACTCTATATGGGGCAATTTGGAGAATTCAATTTACCTTGATCCAGGTCTTCGGACTATGGGAGGAAACTGGAGAACCCGGAGGAAACCCACGTGGACACGGGGACAACATGGAAACTCCACCCAGATTGGGATTCAAACCAGCAATCCCTAGCACTGACAGGAGAAAATGCTAACCACTAAGCTACTGTGCCACCCACATATTAAGTCGATACATTGATTTTCTTACACTTTATCTTTTTCTAGGGTCCGGGGGGAGGGGGGGGGAGTCCTCATGCCCATCCGGGGAGAACGTTTCGGGCACTGGGCAGATACACCCAGGACAGGATGCCAATCTATCACTGGGCACACCCTCACTCACACAGACACACTCCATATGGGGCAATTTGTAGAACTCAATTAACTTGATCCATGTTTTTGGACTGTTGGAGAAAACCAGAGAACCCGGAGAAAACCCCCGCGGACATAGGGAGAACAAACTCCACCCAGATTGGGATTCGAACCAGGAATTCCTAGCACTGAGAGGAGAACATGCTAACCACTAATACACAGTGCCGCCACATATTAAGTCAATCAATGAATTATTTTTTAAAAAAGAAACATGTATTAATTAAATACCCCAGTGAAGTCATGATGATGTGGTACCAGGAGTAGTAAACGGGACGCCCAGTTATTCCAAAATTCATTTAGTAAACACAATGTGTTTGTGTGTGTGTATTTGTGCATGTGTGTGTGTGTGTGTGTGTGTGTGTGTGCACACAAGTCAAAGTGTCCTTTAAAAGTCATCTCTGTTGTTTTGACACTTAAACACAAAAGGACAATGAGAATAAAAGTGAGGTCTTTAATACCCAAACGTTAGACTGTAAACAGGGTTCAGAGCAGATGGCTCTCATCTCATCTTGTAAAAAGCAACGCGTCAGCACATATGCATACACATGTTTCGATTATTGATGTTGCATCATATGCTTCGTAACATTGCCAGCCATGATGGACTGTAACCAGCCAGATAAAAACCACATCTGCCAAAATGGAAAGTGTTTTATTTATTTTTTATAAATAATGCATTATATTATTATCAATACAGAATGAGAAATGTAGCTTTGTAAATAAAATATCATCCACTTATCCTAAGCTTTGCATTTAGGAGTGGGGATAGATGTGGCTGTGACTTGCCTACACTTGTAAAAATGAGAATGATGCACCAACCCAATAACCCCTGCTCTGTGGTGGTACTATTGGGGTTCTGACCATTAGAACAGAGTAAAGGGGACGTACACAGTATGTACTGTAGTCCACTACAGTCTGGAATACAAAGTCCACCTTTACAGTAAGCGGAAGGGAGAACATGGACAATAAGCGAAGCAATAAGGAGGTGTGTCCAAACTCTTGACAGGTACTGTTAATGATAAATGTCAAAGTATGGTAGAGTGTATAAAATACAGGACCCAATGCATCCCACTGTATGGTACTGGATGATACAGAACCTCTGGAGTAATATGGTTTATTACTTGCTCCAGGGCCCACATTGGTAGCGTTGTGGATTTAAACCATTAACCATCAGATTGATGCACAGAGAAAAACCCTATATAACCCTTTACCCCCCCTCAAAAAAAAAAAAAAAAAAGAAAAACTTTACATTAAAAATTAAACATCTAGAGCGACTTACAAAGTGAATAAAAAATTTTAAAAAACTAAACTAAAATAAAAGATTAAACTTTAAAATAATAAAAACTAAAATAAAATAAAAAATTGAACTTTACATAACAAAATGAAATTTTTACTTTACATTAAAAACTAAACATCTAAAGCGAGCACAGGGTTGTCCACAGCCCGCCTGGAACAATAAAACAATAAAAAATTAAACTTTAAATAAAAAAACAAAAACTAAAATAAAATAAAAAATTAAACTTTATATAACAAAATAAAATTGTAACCTTACATTTAAAACTAAACATCTAAAGTGACTTACAAAGCGGGCACAGGGTTGGCCACAGCAGCCCTGGAACAATAAAAAAATTAAAAAAATAAATTTACATAAAACAACTAAAATAAAAAAAAATATTTCTTTACACAAAAATTTTTTAAAAATTACTTTACATTAAAAACTAAACATCTAAAGCAACTTACAAAGCGAGCACAGGGTTGTCCACAGCTGCCCTGTAACAATGAAAAAATAAAAAATGTAAATGTACATAAAAAAACTTAAATAAAATTAAAAATGAAACTTTACATGAAAAAATAAAAATTTAATTTTACATAAAAGAATCAAAATTAAACTTTACATCAAAAACTAAACATCTAAAGCGACTTGCAAAGCGAGCATGGGGTTGTCCACAGCCGCCCTGGAACAATGAAACAATAAAACATTTAACTTTACATAAAAAACTAAACCAAAATAAAAAAAAATAACTTTACATAACAAAATGAAAATTTTACTTAACATTAAAAATTAAACATCTGAGGCGACTTACAAAGTGGGCACAGGGTTGTCCACAGCCGCCCTGGAACAATGAGAGTCAAGGGACATGCTCAAGGACATTGGCATCTTCAGCGGGCCTGGGATTTGAACCCTCAACTTGATAGCCCAACACCTTAACCGCTGAGCCTTTAACAGATTGAATTCTATGCAGCTTTAAGTCGTGACACAAAATGGTAATTAAGTCGAAAGAACGAAAATTGGAGCAAAAAGAGGTGTGTCCAAACTTTACTGCTACTGTAAAAATATAAATTCATATTATGGTTTACAGGGCGGCACGGTTGGTTAGTGGTTAGCACGTTCGCCTCTCAGCGCTAGGGATTCCCGGTTCGAATCCCCATCTGGGTGGAGTTTCCATGTTCTCCCCGTGTCTGCGTGGGTTTCCTCCGGGTTCTCCGGTTTCCTCCCACAGTCCAAAAACATGGATCAAGTTAATTGAATTCTCAAAATTGCCCCGTTTAGAGTGTGTCTGTGTGAGTGAGTGTGTGCCCAGCAATGGATTGGCGCCCTGTCCTGGGTCTGTCTGCCCAGCGCCCGAGATGTTCTCCCCTGGATGGGCATGGGGAACCCCACCGCGACTCTAATAGAGGATAAAGCGGGAGATAATGAATGAATGAATGAATTATGGTTTACATTAAAGTGATGTTTTCTTTGTGTCCCCACCCCTTACAGCTCATACTCCTCAATCAGATGTTATTATTTCATGTATATCATCATGACATAACTTTCTTTATAGATTTGCTGGTTACAGCTGTATGATCTGAATACCCAGGATGTGCAGCCCTGCCCCAAAATCAGTCTTTGATTAAAAGAAACTCTAATTTGAAGCCACATTTGATTGCTTATCTTTCTTATTCCCGATAGTAAAGCCAGCAAGCTTGGAAAGAAAGCAATTTTTTTTACTGATTTGACCTGCAGTCTTAATTTTAACTAGCTTCACCTTCACCTTCACCTTCACCAGATTAGAGTAGAGCCATTGATTTCTGATAGACTGTCATTTCCAAAACAAACAGAATGCCAACTGCAAATCTGCCATTGCTTGGTTGGTCCACGTTCCCAAATACAGCCATCATCGCAAGTACCGTCTTACTTATGCTAAAATTACATCCATCCATCCATTATCTTCCACTTTATCCTGTACTATAGTTGTGGGGGGGTTTCCATGCCCATCCAAGGTAGAACGTTTCGGGCGCTGGGCAGATACACCCAGTACAGAGCGCAAATCTATCACTGGGCACACACTCACTCACACAGACACACTCTATATGGAGCAATTTGGAGAATTCAATGGACCTTGATCCATGTTTTTGGACTGTGGGAGGAAACCGGAGAACCCGGAGAAAACCCATGCAGACACGGGGAGAACATAGAAACTCCACCCAGATTAGGATTCGAACAAGGAATCCCTAGCGCTGAGAGGAGAACATGTTAACCACTAAGCCACCGTGCCGTCCACAAAAATAATATAATCAAGGAAAATATCTGTATTCTTTCATTATCTTCCACTTTATCCTCTATTAAGGTCTCGGGGGGGCAGATAGACCTGGGCAGACAGACCCAGGACATTTACGCCAATCTATCACTGGGCACACACTCACTTACACACACACACTCTCTCTATATGGGGCAATTTGGAGAATTCAATTGACCTTGATCCATGTTTTTGGACTGTGTGAGGAAACCGGAGAACCCGGAGGAAACCCACGAAGACGAAAATAATATAATCAAGGCAAATCTGTATTCTGGTCAATTTTCCTTATCTCAACTCCCCTCTTACAGTTCCAAAAACTTCAAAAGTTTGGACACGGCCCCTTTATTATCAGTTCCATTTAAAATGCATCCATTTGCATTTTCTAATGCAACATTTACATATTGGTTGTTTGTGGACTACAGAACATACTGTGTTGGTCCTCATTACTCTGCTTGACACCGAAATTTGAAGCTTCTATTCATATCATAAGCAAATATAATATTTTTTATAGTAACCAGCTATAAAACCTCCGGTCATATTAACATTTTTGTATCTGGAATGTAGTGCATGACAGTTTTCCCTTACAAAATAAAGTGTGGCGGCACGGTGGCTTAGTGGTTAGCATATTCTCCTCTCAACGGTTCAAATCCCCATCTGGGTGGAGTTTCCATGTACTCCCCGCGTCCACGTGGGTTTCCTCCGGGTTCTCCAGTTTCCTCCCACAGTCCAAAAACATGGCTCAAGTCAATTGAGTTCTCCAAATTGCCCCATATAGAGTGTGTCTGTGTGAGTGAGTGTGTGCCCAGCGATGGATTGGCGCCCTGTCCTGGGTGTGTCTGCCCAGCGCCCGAGACGTTCTTCCCACCGCGACCCTAATAGAGGATAAAACGGAAGATAATGAATGAATGAAAACAAAGTGTAAAATAACTAAAGGGTTTTATTTCATAGACACATTACGTACTAGTAAAAATCTCACTGTCAGCATTAATTAGACTTCTATTGCAACAAGACATGAGCGCAGGGGGGGGGGGGTTTGTGAGCAGCCATTTCTAAGAGAATCTTCAATTAGGGTTTCAGCCTCGCTGCCAAAAAACACTGCGTTGCTCTCCTAATCAATCAGAACTGGCTAATTGTGGGAAATGGAATAGGGCATGCCACCTGTGTGATTGTGTCTGTTTGCATGCCGCCTCCTCCAGATGCTGTCTAAATTACACCGGCTTTATTAAGAACATGATCTCTGAGAATGAGCGAGAGGAAGAGAGAGAGAGAGAGAGGCCTCAGCCGAACAAGATTAATCACATCCGACATAAAGATATTTTAATATTAAGCAAAAGTAATAACCTGCTTAATTTGCATACAAATTACAGAGGTAATTGATTGCAAGCTTCTATTTTGCAGCACGTACGAACACACGTGTACACCGGCGCGACTGCAAGCGGGACAGAAATGAGTTAGAGTCGTTGCTTAACCACTAAAGATTAACAGGACCTCCAATTAAAGCCCTTATTAGGGATGATCAACATAGGAACAATCAAACAGCCAATCAGACGAGTAGATCGGCGGGCACAAGCTGTCGAGCATGATGTCGGAAACACAGGTGAGTTTGAAACGACGGCAGACGTTCCGTAAAGGCCTCAGCTGTCGGGAAGGAGCTTTCATCACTCGCCATGTTGAAAGGCGCGTCAGATTCATGTTGATATTAGGTCGCGTTGCTGATACTCTCGCGCCGCCTTCTTGAGTTGACAACTGAGTTCTTTTGTATCAGATAAACGGAACAGTGATAATGTCATGAGGCTCAAACCAAGAGAAGTCTTTTGTACTCGACGCTGTGAGGAAAGAGTGGCGTCTTAACAATCTGTCCGGCAGCCTGCAATCCTTACAATCATGTTCGAACCTTCAGCGGTGTGATGCTTTGCTGTGTGTGGGGTTGGGAATATTTGTCAAATCGATCCTTACATCCATCCATCCATCCATCCAGGGGAGGAGGTTTCGGGCGCTGGTCAGATACACCCAGGACAGGACACCAATCTATCGCTAGGAATACACTCACTCACACAGACACACTCTATATGGGGCAATTTGGAGACTTTTGTACTCGACGCTGTGAGAAAAAAGTGGCGTCGTAACAATCTGTCCAGCAGCCTGCAATCCTTACAATCATGTTCGAACCTTCAGCGGTGTGATGCTTTGCTGTGTGTGGGGTTGGTTACATTTTTCAAGTCCATCCTTACATCTATTCCATCCATCCGCGGGGGGTTCCCTATGCCCATCCAGGAGAGAACATTTCGGGCGCTGGGTAGATACACCCAGGACAGGACACCAATCTATCGCTGGGCACACACTCACTCACACAGACACACTCTATATGGGGCAATTTGGAGACTTTTGTACTCGACGCTGTGAGAAAAAAGTGGCGTCGTAACAATCTGTCCGGCAGCCTGCAATCCTTACAATCATGTTCGAACCTTCAATGGCATGATGCTTTGCTGGGTGTGGGGTTGTGTACATTTGTCAAATCCATCCATACATCCATCCATCCATCCGCGGGGGGGTTCCCCATGCCCATCCAGGGGAGAACGTTTCGGGCGCTGGTCAGATACACCCAGGACAGGGCGCCAATCTATCGCTGGGCACACACTCACTCACAGAGACACACTCTATATGGGGCAATTTGAAGAACTCAATTGACTTGATCCATGTTTTTTGGACTGTGGGAGGAAACTGGAGAACCCGGAGGAAACCCACGTGGACACGGGGAGAACATGGAAACATCTCCCAGATTGGGATTCGAACCCACTCTAGCGCTGAGAGGCAAACCTGATAACCACTAAGCCACGTACCACCCACAGAAACAGGAACCGAGATAAAATAACAAAAAATGGCGACGCCAATCTCCAACGCTGTGAGGTGAGCCAGGTGAGCCGATAAAGCGGCTGGAAGTTAATCCTTGGGGGAGAGGTTCCGAATAAGAACCATGAACCGACGCAAAGAATCAAAGGAAAGGGGATGGGCTTATAACCTAAATACACAAAACGAGAACCAGGTGATTAAAAGACAGGTGACAGGAAGCCTTCAAACCCAAAAAACTTTAAACCCAGCTACCTACTCCCCCTTTAGTCCACCGGGAGTCTGAAACCTCACTACTCAGTGTATAAATCTGTTTATCTGTATATAGGTTGTTCAATCCAGCAATATGTTCATATCCAGCAGCACAGGGCAGCAATAAACACAAGCCTGACCCTTCAGTCTTTGCATCTGATCGAAATGAAGATATCAGAAGAGCGACACTGGCAGGGAAAAGTGGTTGGCAAAAATGCTCGAGATGGAGTGTGTATTTTAAGCCTCCATCTTCTGAAGATGTAGACATTTTCCAGTAGTGATCTAAACGGCAGGTTATGATTTGCTCGATCTAGCAAACATTTTGCCTCGCTCCGAAGTCTTTACACATACGAGCGACGAAAAACTATCCCTGACTGTTCCTTTCCTCTCTCGTACCATCTGCTGCCGAGTCTTATCCCACATTCACAGTGGGGTTGACACAGCTTCATCCCATCCTCTGTACATTTCTCCCAATCACTCCTCACACCCTTGAGCCGCCTCGTACAGCCCGACTTTACAGTTCCATGTCTGTAAGCACATCTTGTTTTTTTTTGGCAAACACTATTTTTAAAGCTCGCAATTAGATCGCAAGGGGAGATCGCGCTTAATAAGGCGTGTTGGCGATGAGCAAGAGTGACACGACTGTTCACCTCTTGGTAGATCAGCCGCTCGGCGAAACGTTTTACTGCCGCCGTTCAGGATGACCTGCTCCTGAGGCGAACAGGCCAAGTTTTCCTTCGCACAGTCCAAAAACATAGATTTAAGGTGAATTGGAAGCTCTAAATTGCCTTATATAAAGTGTTTGTGTGCGTGAGTTTTGATTGGCACCCTGTCCTGGGTGTATCTGCCCAGCGCCTGAAACATTCTCCCCTGGATGGGCATGGACCCCCCCTGCCACTCTAACCCTAGTATAGAATTTAGAGGAAAACAATGAGATTAATGAATGATTTATGGAAGTTGATTTGACAAATCTGGCATCACGGTGGCTTAGTGGTTGGCATGTTCTCCTCTCAGCGCTAGGGATTCCCAGTTTGAATCCCAATCTGGGTGGAGTTTCCATGTTCTCCCCGTGTCCGCGTGGGTTTCCTACGGGTTCTCCGGTTTCCTCCCACAGTCCAAAAACATGGACCAAGGTCAATTGAATTCTCCAAATTGCCCCATATAGAGTGTTTTTGTGTGAGTGAGTGAGTTTGTGCCCAGTAATAGATTGGTGTCCTGTCCTGGGTGTATCTGCCCAATGCCCGAAACGTTCTTCCCTGGATGACCCTAGTAGAGTATAAAGCTGAAGATAATGGATGGATGGATGGATTTGAGAAATGTAACCAACCCCACACACAGCTGAGCATCACGCCGTTAATGGTTCGAACGTGATTGTGACACAGGCTGCCGGACATATTGTTACAATAATAATGGAGCCCGTGTTGGCGATGAGCAAGAGTGACGTGACTGTTCACTTCTTGATAGATCGGCCGCTCGCCGAAATGTTTTACTGGCGCCGTTCAGGATGCATCGATTTTGGACGACGGAGTGTAAAATCTCAGTCTGTCAGGACTTCACTATGCACCATTTAGCTATCAGATGGTGAAACGTTTTCGGAAAAGGGGAAAAAAAAACGGGAGAGATAAATAAGTAAAAATGCAGGCTGTGATCCATGAGCAATCCGCCTGTAACAAGCAGAACAGGAGCAGATCATTTGTGCTCTTGGCATTCATAGACAGCATTTTAGACGGGTGCGGAAGAGAACCGACATGCCAGTACGACTAACAAGCATGGCATATTTTATTCTGGTTAGTGCAGAATGACTGCCAGCTCGGGCTGTGCTTGTTTCAGTTTAGAGTTGCTCTGTAGGTTGTGACTCGGAAAGAGAAAATATATATATAAAAAAAAAAAAACTTTATTTTGACTTCATGCCACACATAACTACATGTACTGAGCTGCTTATTACTAACATTCTTTTAATAATATTATATTATCTACTGCTTAATCCTATACTACAGACCAGAATAAGGCACCAATACCTCACACACACACACACACACACACACACACACACACACACACTATACAAGGAACTATACTATACAATTGAAATAAAGGGCAATTTAGATCAGTCAATAACTCACACACAAACACACACACACATACACACACACACACTATACACACTATACAGTAGACTATACTATACAATTGAAATAGAGGGCAATTTATATCAGTCTATAACTCTCACACACACAAACACACACACACGCACACACACACACTACACGGGGGGCTATAATATACAATTGAAATAGAGGGCAATTTAGATCAGTCAGTAACTCACACACACACACAGACACACACGCGCGCACACCCACACACACATACACACACTATACAGAGGACTATACTATACAATTGAAATAGAGGAGAATTTAGATTAGTCAATAACTCTCTCACACACACACACACACACACACACACAAACTATACAGGGGACTATACTATACAATTAAAATAAAGGGCAAATTAGGTCAGTCTATAACACACACACACACACACACACACACACGCGCGCACACACCCACACACACACACACATACACACACTATACAGAGGACTATACTATACAATTAAAATAAAGGGCAACCCCCCCCCCCCCCCCCCCCCCCCCCCCCCCCCCCCCCCCCCCCCCCCCCCCCCCCCCCCCCCCCCCCCCCCCCCCCCCCCCCCCCCCCCCCCCCCCCCCAGTTTCCTTTGCACAGTCCAAAAACATAGATTTAAGGTGAATTGGAAGCTCTAAATTGCCTTATATAAGGTGTGTGTGTGTGTGCGTGAGTTTTGATTGGCGCCCTGTCCTAGGTTTATCTGCCCAACGCTCAAAACGTTCTCCCCTGGATGGGCATGGACCCCCACCTTCCCCGTGACCCTAGTATAGGATAAAGTGGAAGATAACACACTCTATATGGGGCAATTTGAAGAATTCAATCGAGCTTGGTCCATGTTTTTGGACTGTGGGAGGAAACAGGGGGAACCAGAGAAACCCACATGGGCTGGGGATTCCTGGTTCGAATCCCAATCTGGGTGAAGTTTCCATGTTCTCCCCGTATCCCCGTGGGTTTCCTCCGGGTTCTCTGGTTTCCTCCCACAGTCCAAAAACATGGATCAAGTTCTCCAAATTGCCCTATATAGAATGTGTATGTGTGCGTGTCTGTGTGAGTGAGTGTGTGCCCAGTGATAGATTGGCACACTGTCCTGGGTCTATCTGCCCAGCGTCTGAAACTTTCTCCCCTGGATGGGGCCTAGTAGAGAATAAAGTGTAAGATAATGTATGGATGGATATGTCGTCTTTCTGTAAAGTGTAGTGGACAGATAGCAAGTGTCTTTTAAAATCCTGCAGTTTTCAGGACAGACTTTCAGGACAGACTCAGGATTTGGTGTTGCCGCATGTCGAGAGGCCTGCTCTATGAATATACAGAGCGATTCCTCCGAGTGTACTTGTTTCGCTCACACACTCACTGGTCTGTGAAAATGGTTGGCTGAAGGATTTCAGCCAGCCATGTCTGAAGCTCGAAAGACTTTGCGTTATTCCTACAGAGAGTAAAATTCAGCTAGTGTGAGAATTCCGCACATCGACGGCTTCGGATCCAGTGGCGGCTGGTCCATAAGGTCGCTGGGGCTCCGACCCCCTGAAAATTGTTCAGATTTCAAACGGAATTAATTATTTATTCATTCATTATCTCCCGCTTATCCTCTATTAGGGTCGCGGTGGGGTTCCCCATGCCCATCCAGGGGAGAACATCTCGGGCGCTGGGCTGATAGACCCAGGACAGGGCGCCAATCTATCGCTGGGCACACACTCACTCACACACACACACTCTATGTGGGGCAATTTGGAGAATTCAATTAACTTGATCCATGTTTTTGGACTGTGGGAGGAAACCGGAGAACCCGGAGGAAACCCACGCAGACATGGGGAGAACATGCAAACTCCACCCAGATGAGGATTCAAACCGGGAATCTCTAGTGCTGAGAGGCGAATGTGCTAACCACTAAGCCACCGTGCCGCCCTGAATTAATTATGAAATGCAAAATAGTTAATCATACATATATTTATTTGTACTCTGCGTCTAATAGACATGTAAGAATTTATTAAAAGAAGAAATAAATACAGGTAAAGGAATACAAACAGGGCGGCACGGTGGCTTAGTGGTTAGCACGTTCGCCTCTCAGCACTAGGGATTCCCGGTTTGAATCTCCATCTGGGTGGAGTTTCCATGTTCTCCCCGTGTCCGCCTGGGTTTCCTCCGGGTTCTCCGGTTTCCTCCCACAGTCCAAAAACATGGATCAAGTCAATTGAGTTCTCCAAATTGCCCCATATAGAGTGTGTATGTGTGCGTGTCTGTGTGAGTGAGTGTGTGCCCAGCAATAGATTGGCGCCCTGTCCTGGGTGTATCTGCCAAGCGCCCGAAACGCTCTCCCCTGGATGGGCATGGGAAACCCCCCCGCGACCCAGATATAGGGTAAAGCGGAAGATAATGGATGGATGGAATACAAACAGAACACACAGAGCTCAAAGTTCAGAATATGCGGGAATGTGGCAACTAGGTGGAGGCGAGGATTGACAGATGGTGCTTAAGGTCAGGTTGCCAGCCTGACCAGAACAAAATGTATGACCTGGTAGATAAAGCTCACAGGCACCAAATTGTCAAAGACAATGTAATTGCCCCCATTGTGTACACTTCCTATGTGCGGGGCGCCGGTCTAATGAGTGTGTATGTGGGCATACAAACTTTTGGCAAGCATCTGATTTGATTGGTTCTAATTGGTGACTTCTAATAGGTTATTTTAGGTTTCCGTACACACCCATTCTAGTGCGTCACTATTGGTAGTGTGTTACTACTGGTTAATTTTATTTAGGCATCGTGTGATTGGACAATTCTTGAATCGACTCATTAACTCAGGTGTGGCTCATTAGTTTGACTCACCCTTATTGTTTGCAGACTGGAGTCGTATCAAAATGAACGAAAATTCAGCTTTTACTTGAAGAAGCGTTCTGGAAGCAGCCGTGTCGTTAGACCTGGGCTTTTGGGGCTATAGCCCCAGATGTTTTGTCAGTAGCCACGGATCAAATGAGAGCAGCTTTCTTTGTAGCCTCTCCTCCAGCAGCGGGACAGAACGATGGTGTGTGTGTGTGTGTGTGTGTGTGTGAGGGAGGCAGATTTTATTCACCAGCAGCAGGAGTAAAGCTACCGTAATAACTGTCTGTAAAGAGCAGCTTCTCAGCTTTCAGAAATCTTCCGAATTTTTCTGATGGCACAGACTTTTGCAAAGTTACGGTATTTAAAGCAACAGCTTGTTGAAACTTTCTCATCTGCGACCAACTCGTAAAACGGATTCATGCTTTTCTGCTGAAGCTCAGGTTCGTTTATTCAAACATTATCAGCGAAAAGCATCATTTATTAGAACTGAATGTGCTATCCACTGCTGACAGACATATTTCATCCATCCATCCATTATCTTCTGCTTTATCCTCTATCAGGGTCTATTAGGGGGTGGGGGGGTTTCCCCATGCCCATCCAGGGGAGAACGTTTCGGGCGCTGGGCAGATACACCCAAGACAGGGTTGCCAATCTATCACTGGGCACACACTCACTCACACAGACACACTCTATATGGGGCAATTTGGAGAACCCAATTGATTTTTTCCCTGTTTTTGGACTGTGGGAGGAAACCGGAGAACCCGGAGGAAACCCACGCGAAACCCACCCAGAACATGGAAACTCCACCCAGATTGGGATCCGAACCGGGAATCCCTTGCGCTGAGAGCCACTAAGCCACCGACATATTTCATATGTAATTTAATTTTATCCAATATAACTAATGAATTATCAAACAAAATGAATGTAACATCAGTTTGAAAAATGGATAAATACCCTCATGAAAGGGCACTTTTTAAAGAGAACAGAGGGAGAATAAGGGATCTGGGCTAAAGCCCCTGATGAACCCTAAAAACACTCCTGACTGAAAGAAAAAATTGGATTTACAAATTTATTTTGTTTTTCGCCCCCTCACTTTTTTTAGCACCAGCCACCACTGTTCAGATCTTTTAGTCATTTTTTGTAATGCTATGTTATTTTCTAATGATGTACTATTACAATCAGGGCTAATGGCATCACACTGATTGTGTAACAATGTGTGGTTCGAATCGTGATGTGTGTACGGATCATGACAGCATGCCTGCGTGTCGATGTTGTTCCTTATGACCTCCACAGCCAATTGCCTTGTGTTTTTTTTCATAAATCCCGCAGGTCATGCCTCGCTGCTTCACCACACTCCTTATGCCACCACTCAGCGAGGGCCAACAGGCCATGCCAGGGCGTTCCAATGAAGCCTGTCCTGCGCCGTCAGTACAATAATCTGCTTTTAACTGCTGTGTTTCACTCCCTGATACCTGCTCTGAGCTGCTGTCTTCCATTTTGATGATCGTTGTTATTGGTATCATATGGGTTTTCATATAGCAAACGCAAAAATCATACGTTGGGATGAAGCTGCAGTAATTTCCATTTAAAATACAGTTGAGCTGAACTTGCTTGTGGATACACTCAATTTAATATATATATATATATAGGCGGCACGGTGGCTTAGTGGTTAGCACGTTCGCCTCTCAGCGCTAGGGATTCCCGGTTCGAATCCTCATCTGGGTGGAGTTTCCATGTTCTCCCCGTGTCTGCGTGGGTTTCCTCCGGGTTCTCCGGTTTCCTCCCACAGTCCAAAAACATGGATCAAGTTAATTGAGTTCTCAAAAATTGCCCCGTTTAGAGTGTGTTTGTGTGAGTGAGTGTGTGCCCAGCGATGGATTGGCGCCCCGTCCTGGGTCTATCTGCCCAGCGCCCGAGACGTTCTCCCCTGGATGGGCATGGGGAACCCCACCGCGACCCTAATAGAGGATAAGCGGAAGATAATGTATGTATGTATGTATATATATATATATATATATATATATATATATATATATATATATATATATATATATATATACATACATACATACATACATACATATATATATATAGGGCGGCACGGTGGCTTAGTGGTTGGCATGTTCTCCTCTCAGCACTAGGGATTCTCGGTTTGAATCCCCATCTGGGTGGCGTTTCCATGTTCTCCCCGTGTCTGCGTGGGTTTCCTCCGGATTCTCCGGTTTCCTCCCACAAAAACATGGATCAGGTCAACTGAATTCTCCAAATTGCCCCATATAGAATGTGTGTGCGTGTATGTGTGAGAGTGAGTGTGTGCCCAGCGATGGATTGGCGCCATGTCCTGGGTCTATATGCCCAGTGCCTGAAACATTCTCCCCTGGATGGGCATGGGGAACCCCACCGCGACCCTAATAGAGGATAAAGTGGAAGATAATGAATGAATGAATGAATAAATATATATGTTAACATATGTATGTATATGTTATGTTAATCATAAACTCCATAATGATTCCATAAGGTCTTGACAAGAGCTGAGATAGGGCAAATCGGAGGAAAGACGAATCAAAAAGGGGATCTTACTTATTTCTCTTTGGTTTCGTCTGAACAACTTTAAGATCAAATGGAAAGACAAGACGGCGGCATGGTGGCTTAGTGGTTAGCATGTTCTCCTCTCAGCGCTAAGGATTCCCGGTTTGAATCCCAATCTGGGTGAAGTTATCATGTTCTCCCCATGTCCGCATGGGTTTGCTCCAGGTTCTCCATTTTCCTCCCACAGTCCAAAAACATGGATCAAGGTCAATTAATCCTTCCATCTATCTATTAGCTTTATCCTCCGCGAGGAGGGCTTCCCCAATGCCGATCCAGAGGAGAACGTTTCGGGCGCTGGGCAGATACACCCAGGACAGGGTGCCAATCTATCGCCGGACACACACACAAACACACTCAATATGGGGCAATATGTTGAATTCAATTGACATGGATCCATGGTTTTGGACTGTGGGAGGAAACCGGAGGAATCCCACGGGGACATGAAAAACATGGAAACTCCACTCAGATTGGGATTCGAACTGGGAATCCCTAGAAAGGAGAACATGCCAACCACTAAGCCACCATGCTGCCTGGATGGATGGACATACTAATCTAAATTGCTCCATGTAGTGTGTGTGTGCCCAACGATAGATTGCCGGCCTGTCCTGGATGTATTTGCCCAGCTCCCAGTACGTTCTCCACTAGATGGGCACGGGGAACCTCACCCTGTGAGCCACGTATAGGATTATAAGTACATCCTGGACATGGCAACACCACAGTCAGACACAGAAAGTGGCCATCTCACCCATGAGCAGGCTACGAAGGTGAGCTCAGTACGAACTTGCTAAACTTAACATCATAATTTGGAAATGAGACAAAACCATGAACAAGCCTGCAAAACGCCAAAGCAAAAAGATCTGAAACATCGATTCCTTAATGAGTAATTAAGCCATTACTAAGTATTCCTCATTAACACACGGGCCTTATGAATTAGAAAGCCTCGCTACTGTTTTCAAATAATACGCTTTTCCGAGGAATATTAATGGAGACTAATGCAGTCTTGTACTGGCACCAGTGACTTGATTTTTGTTCTTTTCAGTTATCACAGTTGACTTAATTCTGTTATTTCCAGCTCCTTTAGTAAACATGCAACGAATTCCAAAAGTGCCCGAGCTGGAGTTCGAAGGCATGAATCTATTCGCAGCCAAATGGCAGACTTCCCACAACGTGAAGAAACACTCCATCTAGCTTTGCAACCCATCATTTCATAAACAGTCCTAATTCTTCATCGTGTCTCCCGTTCCCGACGACACAAATCACCCTGAAAAGGTCCATTTTCCCCCTCTATACCATTAAAATCTAATGAGATAGAACACATTAATTCTGCTCCGCCTCGTTAATTAATTAGCCTGACCATTATCCAACCATCATCAGGAAGTTAACATTGGAAACAAAACCATCTAGATGGCTTTTTAATATTTCCGCCCCCTTTCCATCCTTCAGGCGATAAATCAGACGCTGAGTGGGCCATCTGCAATTAGAGAAGACTGCGCCCAAATCTATTTATGAAGTCGTCTTCCAGAGATGGCGGGGTAGTGACGGATATCACCTGTGTTTACCTCCTCTCCACGAAGAAGTGTGTCATCGGATGCCACAGGACGTGTGTGAACTCCAAATTAATCTGATCCAGTTAAGATGCTTAGCCATCTGTCATTACAGTCGCCTCCTTCCCCCGCGCTTTCGCTTTTTATAATGAGATTTACTCGCTGAAAAGTCGCATAATGCATTAGCCGGCTCTATTGTTGTGTTCCTAACCTCCGGCAACTGTACTCAGCGCACACACATACATACGCCCAAATAAAACGCTGTTGTGTTTGTCCAATGCTAATGTGTTCTTCCAAATATCTGATGCAACCACCTGGTAACTTGCACTAATCACAAGAATACCAAATCAACCTGGATGACTAGATAGCCAATGTCATTACACTCAGGTCCGTGTTTACTGGATGCAGCTGGTAGGTGGTTCCCTGGCGAGGTCACGCGTTTACACCAAGGACAAAGATGCGCATCAATCTCTCGCTTATGGCAGGCAAATTTAACCAGCAGGCAAAAACCTCACAGCACGCTCATGAGGTACGGGCAAAGGGTTGGAGGGCAGCAATCCAGTGAGCTGCTGCAGCAATCATGACTGTGTGCTATGAGTTTGAACACGAGGTAAATATAATGCACCCGTCAAAAGTTGGGGCACGCCCCCTTTTGGCTTTATCATCTATTCCTTCCACTTTCCATATAGATGGGCTTTGTAGTTCTACAATTACAAATTGTCCCACAAAGTCCCACAGAGCCGATGTTATTTGAGTGGTGAATGACATTCACCACTTATCATATAGATGGACTTTGTAGTTTTATAATTCCAGACTGTAGTCCATCTGTGTTCTGGTGTTTGTTAGTCCCCTGTTGGTTCTCTGTTCTGTTGGTCAGGAGCATCACAGAACAGGTATCATTTGGGTGGTGGATTGTTTATTGTCAGTTCTGCAGTGACACTGATGTGGTGAGGGGGGTTTAGTGCAGCAGTGCTGCTGGAGTTTCATTTCTCCACCTCAGTGACACTGCTGGGATAGGACTAATGCACCCACCAAATAACCCCTGCTCTGTGGTGGTACTATTGGGGTTCTGACCATTAGAACAGAGTAAAGGGGACGCACACAGTATGTACTGTAGAACAAACAGATGGACTACAGACTGGAATTGTGGAACTACAAAGTCCATCTTTACAGGAAGTGGAACTGAGAACATGGACAGTAAAGGGGGCATGTCCAAACGTTTGACTGGTTCTGTGTATATATATATATATATATATATATATATGTACATTGTTGAGAACAGCAGTATGGTGGCTTAGTGGTTAGCATGTTCTCCTTTCAGCGCTAGGGATTCCCGGTTCGAATCCCAATCTGGGTGGAGTTTCCATGTTCTCCCCGTGTCCATGTGGGTTTCCTCCTGGTTCTTCAGTTTCCTCCCACGGTCCAAAAACATGGATCAAGGTTCATTGAATTCTCCAAATTGCCCCATATAGAGTGTGTCTGTGTGAGTGAGTGTGTGCCCAGTGATAGATTGGTACCCTGTCCTGGGTGTATCTGCCCAGCGCCCAAAATGTTCTCCCCTGGATGGGCATGGTGAACCCCCCCCTCCCCCCACGCAACCCTAGTAGAGGATAAAGTGGAAGATAATGGATGGATGGAACTGAGAACATGAGGGCGTGTCCAAACTTTTGACTGGTTCTGTAACTTTAGAAGACTTTCTGTTAGTTTGACACAACTAATTTTATAATATCCTTCTGTGTGTGGTTGCTACCAGATTTTTTTCTTTGCTTTGGGCATGCGACAGCAGTATCGGCGGAGAGACAAAAAGAACCTCATCCCCTTTGTCGCCTCGGTCTGATTGGGGATATGCAGACTTGGTCTTTGAAACATGCACACAAAACCTCTGATCTTCCTTTTTGCTCGCACTCTTGGGGCAACGAAGCTATCTTGCTTTCAGCTCTAGTCACAACGGCACCACAGCTATCTGAATATTAAACAGCGCCGCTCACGTTCATCCATTGCGGGTTTTCAGCATTCGGGGCATTCGGTTACCAACACGAACGGCAGCTGGACGACATGTCAATGAAGTGGGGTAAATAAAGAAAGAAAGGAATAAAACAATGAGAGCAGCAGCCTCCATGGGGTGAGAATACCTCAAATCACGACTGTCAGGCTTTTTTAAAATCATCGTATCCCAAGGCCACAGGTAGTGCTCTGTATAATGCCGTGTTGTTTTGTGCATCACAATGATCTGTTGCCTGATGCATCTATAAAGAGAATGCACACCCAGAGAACACAGATGCTATTGTTCCTTGAATTCGCTTAATGATGTTGATGTTGGCCAATGGCCTTTTGGCATTTTAAGAAATTTGGGCCACTATTTGAACCCATCCATCCATCCATTATGTTCCGTTTTATCCTTTACTAGGGTCGCAGGGGGGTTCCCCATGCCCATCCAGGGGAGAACGTTTCGGGCACTGGGCAGATACACCCAGGACTGGGCGCCAATCCATCGCTGGGCACACACTCACTTTGGAGAATTCAATTTACCTTGATCCAGGTTTTTAGACTGTGGGAGGAAGCTGGAGAACCCGGAGGAAACCCACCCGGACCATCCCTAGTGCTGAGAGGCGAACATGCTAACCACTAAGCCACCATGCTGCCCTGTTATTTGAACCATGTTTTACTATTTAATACCACATTAAACAGTGGTTACCATGGTAATGCTTGGTTACCTCCTCTCCATTAACCCTTACCCTAACCCTAGAAACTTATTTAATTATATAGAACTTTTTACAATAGTAAAAAAACAGCAGCTTTACAGTCTTCTAAGCTTTAACCCCTAAGTAACGTTAAAGTAAGTTGAAGTGACAGTGGCAAGACAAAAACTCTTAAGAAAAAAACCTAAGAACACTTGGGGTGGCACGGTGACATAGTGGTTAGCAAGATCTTTTCTGAATTCTGGGAATTCTAAAACAATGTGGAGTTTCCATGTTCTCCTCCATGTTTCCTCCCACAGTCCAAAAACATGGATCAAGGTCAATTGAATTCTCCAAATTGCCCCATATAGAGTGTGTTAAGGACAGCCCATTGACTAGCCGAGTTGAATTGGCCGCTTTAAATTGCCCCATCTAAATTGCCCCTATGCAGTGTGTGTGTCTGTGTGAGCGAGTTTATGCCCAGCGATAAATTGGCATACCAGTGGTTTTTGGAATGTGACCATCGGGTGTTAAATAAACTTTACCATTAAGCATTTAGTTTTATTTTGTACAAGATTTAGAGCTATAGGTTTAATAAATCTTCATCTTGGTGGCTGATGGGAGATAACACTTTTTTTTCTTTAGTGAGAAAGAAGAACAACAGAAAAAAAGGGAAAATAGGAGAAGGAAAATGAAAGCCTTGGGGCATCTGGAAGCCTCACAAAGCATGAAACAGCTTGTAAAACTATTCATAATATGTATATGAGTCTAAATGAAGCATGCATTCAAAAGACCCGTGAGATTTTAAAAAGCTGATGGAGATGTTTTGTTTTTAAATAGAAAAATAAATCTGTATCAAGCAGCATACGAGGACTGAGCGTACTTTTTCTCTGCTCAGCTCGTTCATTTTCAAACAAATTTAAACACAAGATGGAAAATTTGTTAGGATAAATCAGGGGTTTTAATCCTGGGCCGATAAAACCCCATAATTTAGCATAATGAATAGCTGCACTTAGTTTTAAATCAGGTTTGATTACTTTTCCCATTTTCTCCTTTCGTGAAAAGTCCAGTGCGCTTTTCTCCGACGCACAAATTCATACAAAAAAATATATATATAATATATATATACACATTTTTTTAATTAATTAATTTATTTTTTCATATATATATAATTCCAGACAGGGCGTCAATCCATTACTGGACACACACTTACTCACACAGACACACACAAGCACACTCTATATGTGGCAATTTGGTGGATTCAATAGACCTTGACTCATGTTTTTAAACTGTTGGAGGAAACCCACGAGGACACGGGGAGAACATGGAAACTCCATCCAGATTGTGATTCAACCCAGGAACCCCTAGTGCTGAGAGGAGAACGTGCTAACCACTAAGCCACCGTGCCGCCCTGTGTATATATATATATATATATATATATATATATATATATATATATATATA